>ML996117.1:71949-294912 GCA_010093805.1 Polyplosphaeria fusca | reverse complement strand
AGGCCCGTGAAATGGAAGGAGCCTGTTTGACGCGCTTCGCGGATTCACGTGAGGACTTTTGGGCGCGACCTCGGGATCGTCAGGCACACGCCGCCAGCCTCGACGCTAGTCGGGACAGGGCATCTCAAGCCGAAAGTTAGACAGCAATCTACATTTCTGAGAAGGCGAAGAGAACTCAGTTGAGGATTTCGTTTGCTACAATTGACCTGCTATCCAAGCTGGTAAGCAGTTTGGGTACTCAAGTGCATCTGAGTAAGATGACCAGCTCAGATCTGCCAGTCACTGCTGCCTCTAGCACTTCTCGTGTCATGCTTCTCTAAGTTATCATGACTACATTCAAGCCCATCTAGGAGCGAATTCTGCACTCCTCCTCACTGCGAATAGAGGTAGGATGGACCACTAGTGCCTCCATTAATCACGTCGAGGGGCGGGGCCGGTGCCCATATCATCCATCATTGACCTGGACAAGGTTCAGCTTATACTTTCAACGAACCACAGGCTGGCCCGGGCGGCCTGTAGGATGAGTCGCCACTGGTGCTTTGTACTTGACACGCGTATCCAGCTGCAGCCGGTCTGGACACGACAACTCGACGCATCCCTTCATCTGAGTTTTGAATCGTTTCAACTCGTCTACTCCAGCATCCAACACATTGGGATTATTCAGGTCTTGAACTCGTATCTTGGTCTCGAGGATGTATGCTCCACTGGGTTCGCGAGGTTGGAGCGCGTTGAAGGTCGGCATGGTGACTTTGGGCGACGGTTCCGGGGAGGGGACATGCGGTTCGCACAAGACGCGGTGCAGCAGGATGACTACGTTTTCGTGGACAAAGCGATGCCCTTCCTGATAGTATTCGGATACGAAGCTGAGGAAGCATGAGCAGGCGGCCAGGAGCAATTGCAGGCTACTTACCGGTATCCACTGTTGACCATGAAGTCGTGGACGTTCTCGGTGGACATGTCGTTGCTGATAGCCAATCTGACCAGCACTCCCCGATCCCCAGTGTCTGGCACATCACGAAACTCAAAGGTCCACTTCGGGTCTTCGCGGTGACTTGTCGCAATCAATGAATCTGCTGGAAGATTGACGAAATGCTCTTCAGCCAACTCGGCGACGAGCTGAGAGTAGTAGAGGTCCTTGGGGGCAGCGTGCTTGGCTTGTTTGACGCTCACTTCCTGCTTGCCGCCGCGTTTGAGCTGGTTGCCGGGCTCGTCGGGGTCGCGGAGGGGTCGGTAGACAAGATGGCGTTGGAGCACACGGCGGGGCTGCATGGCGGCGACGCCAGCGAGCACCTTCAGGACCTGATCATGGCGCGATTGCGGGACCTGGCCGTAGAGCAGCAGCTCGTGCATGGCTACTGGGGGTGGCGGTGGTCCGAGGTGGGCAAAAGGCGGAGGGACGGGGTCGATGTCGACATGCAACGGCCAGTGCGTGGGGAAGATAAGCAGCGACGACAGCTATCCCCGGCCGCTGGAGCTCGCGATTGGCGGGCGCGCGGTGGGCGGTGAGAAACAGGCAGCCTGCAAACCCCATGGAGCGCATGCGCTCAGTCCACTGTGGCTCGACCACCGTCCGGAGTTTGGGGTTTCGCGGTGTCGGCGGGACTAGCGACGCACCTGCCCGCGGGTCTGCGAGGAGAAAGTCGGAATATTTAGGAGCGGCTCCCCTCGACCACGACGCCTCGTTATCTCCCTCGCGCCGCGCCTCACTTCACAACAATTCCACCTGCAAAGGGCCGCCGCCTGTCCTTCATCGCCTTCCCCAGCTTCCACCCTCACCCGAGCCGAGCTCCGACACCGCCTCAGCATCCGCCATGAACGCAACCGCCCGCCTTCTCAGCCAGCAGCGCCAGCCCATGATCCGCTTCTTGGGCAAGCGCTCAACACCCTCCAGTACGTTACCTTCACCATCAAGCACCCAATGCCTTCTGACCCCCAGCAGAGGTTGACCACACTCCCCACGCCCACCCAGCTGCTCCCACGCATTCGCTCCCCGAATCTTTCGCAACGTACCGACAGAAAGCCCAGCAGCACGGCCCCCTCAATCAGTCCTCTCAGTACTCCACGGGCGGACATATTGGCGGCAGCCCCGGAGCTTCCCTCGGTCCCATTGAGGCTGGAAAGGGCAAGTTCTTCGACCGCTCAGAGCTGCCCGAGCGCTTCCAGCGACTGTCATGGACTCAGGCAGAGATTGAGGCCGTCGAATCTGGCGGCGCCAGCCTCTATGCTTGAAGACGAGGCGATTGCGGATGGAGAAAGTCCAGTAGACGCCGGAGCGCGACAAAATAATGAATACCTGTAAATACTCATGACCCAGCCAAAAGGACTGGGAGGGGCTACCAAAAGGCTGTCATCAGTTCAGCCGAGTAAGATGCTGAAGTAGACTTGCTATCATCTCCTACGTCCGATATACCCTTCAAGACTGGTTTTCGGGTTGGAGGCTCTCTGGTTAGCACGTCATCACAATGACTGTTTGATGCAGAATTACATTGCACCAAAAACAATTGAATATCATTTACTTCTTCAATCCCATAGTTATTCGTATTCACGTGCTGACCACTGCACTGGTGGTCTCGCTGTTCAATTAGGAAAAGCGCCACGCTCTGATTCCCAATCACCCAACGGTCCGCCCAACATCCCACCGAAGTCGCTGCAGTCCACTGCATTACTGTACAGCCCACCTCGGATCCTCTGTACGGACATGGCTCGGATCTGACGACACCCACGCATTGCTCATTCTCCGCCGTAATCCCGAAGGCGCGCGGCGGCCGGGCCTCGCCGCTCTCCTCTCAACCGAACGCATCACACTGACACAAAAGCACATGCAAAACACCTGCCGAGAATTGATAGAACAGCCGGCGGAGAGGACCTGTTTGATGGCTTGTTGAAGTGCGCCAATCCTGGATCAACCCGAGACAGCCTAATTCTCTCGCGAGCGCGTTGGTGCCGACGTGAATCGCGGAGAGTCAGACGGCGGTCCAAGGCAAATCTTGCCCGTGGACCGACCCGAGATACTGATGACGAGGATGGTGTCGGGATCGCATAAAATTAGAAAAGATTTTCCTAGCAAGCCAAGTACTCAAACTCGGGAGAGTTGCTCTGCTCCAGACTCTTGAGACGGTGGGCGTTCACGACTATGTCGGGATATTTATTTGCTAGTGGAGTCTAGGTCTCAAGGTACGAGAAAAACAGGCTTTTTCGTAGATTTCTTTTCTTAGAGGTGCAACTTAGTTCGAGTAAGCGGTTGAGTCAATCTATTCGATCCCACGTCGAGAATGATCCTCGTAAAGAGTGCCCAAGGTTGCTGGAGTAGGGCTCGGCGAGTAGGCGTCTGAACGCAGTTCACACTACCCCCTATGTCTCTACTTGTTGAATATCCAATCATACAATCTCTGTCCCCAGAGCTTGGTCACATTCAGCTCACGGTTCCATTGCAACACCGAGTGGACGACCATTCTTCGACCCTGTTTGCTATTACACCATAGGGATCAGCTATCCCTCATCGATCTCGCGTTGTGTGCTACCTAGTGAAAGGATTTTCCATCTGCTAATTAGTCCCAGGTACTGAGCTTAATTCGGTCAAAAATTGGTCTTTTCCTTTGGACCTTCTCTTTCACCATGCTCTCGGTCTGGATCTTTGCAGATCACCACAATGGCGCATCCTTCCTGGTCTCCTTTCATGGTGTAAATGCGACGGCCAACTAAGTGTTGTGTCTAATATCGTCAATCATAGGCTATTGTTGCATGGGAACCCCAGATGATACCGCTTCCGTCCCATGTGCGCAGCATATGGTACCTGCAGTTGTGGACTGAATGTGCTTTCCAATTTGTTCACTTTGCTAAGATAGGACCTGGCCGTTTATGTTTAGTCGCTGCAAACACCCTTTCATCAAGTAGTCGAACTTAGATATCGAGTAGGTACAGTTTGAATCGGGCCCCGCCATCATTGCCCATACAATCCCACAGGGACCAGATAAGCCATCGAAGACAGCCATAGATGCCGTAAGCCCCCGTGACGAGCAACCATCAGCAGAACGCCCGCCCCTCCGGCAGAGGCGCCGACCATCATCACTCAAAAGCGACCTCTACACACAACGCCTCGACCCATCAGCACCAAATCTGCGACCATCTCGTCACACTCATCCCGGTCATCGACTCGACCCGTCTTTGCAGCGAGCGCGGAAGCAAGCGAAAGCCTATTTTCTTTCCGGCCTCAACCCAAAACGCCCATCGCAAACCTTGATCCACGCATAAACATCCTTCAGGAACCAGGGTCCGGCAATGGTTCCCGCACGTGGCTACAATGTCAGGGCGGGCGAGCGAACGGAGCGCTCCCTGGACGACATGAAACGGGGACCCGCAACCTTGTTTGCACTGTATATTGTTTGACAGTACAAAGGTACGCTCGAGGTGACAGCGGGCGCCGCGCATTGAATCATTCGAGTCCAGCCGCGGCGAACAGGGCGAAGACACGGATGCTGAGAACACGATGCTGGATGTCGAGACGCCACGTTTCCTAATATACAAGGTCCAGCGGCGCCCAAAGGCCCTCACGAATGACAGGCGTCCACATGCAGGGCCGCCGATTGCTCACAGCACATGCAGCAAACCAGCACAACCGAGTCAAACATCACATCACACTTGTCAGTCACATACATGTCTGCAAGAGAATAAACACTTCTCCACGCTAAGCGTCCGATTTTTATAGGTTATAGCTTAAGGTCTAGTTCGTGGGCCTCGCAGGCCCCGCGTACCCAACCAAGCCCACCCCAATCCCAAAAGCCCCCCTTTGTCCCTAGATGATATACATTGAAGAAGTAATGCCGAGTTGCCAACGGCGACCTCCGTAATGAGCGACATGAAGATAGCACAGCCCTAGGCCGATTCCAGTGAGTCAAGTAAATAGCAAAGATGCGATGCGCGACCAGGGTCCTCTGATGGTACATTGTTTTCCGTAGAGATTTTTTTCTGTGAAGCGGTCCGCTTGATGCAAGCAAAGAGTTCGTGACAATTCGTGCAAAGCGCTGACCTGCCTGCGCTAGCTAGATAGGAAAATCTTGGGGTATATTGAGTGCTGCGCAAAAGGCCAGAGGATGACGCTTCTACGACGGATCGAGAGGTTGTCGTGAATGCATTTACGAGACCCACCAGTCGGCCTGGAGACGAGTCTTCTCATCGAGACCAGTGAGGGCCTTCCAAGCAGAGAGCGAGAGATCGATATCGTACTCGCCGTCACAGCCTGGGCACAGGTCTTGAATCTCGGCCTCGATCTTGTTGCCGTTGTACTCGATGGTGATGGTCTTGCCGCACCACGGGTTGGTGGCCTCGCCCGTCATGTAGTCGTAGGTCGAGGCCCCGAAGGCGCCGTGGGCAAGGGCGACAATCATCATGTCATCGGTCAGGGGCTTGCCGCAAGCACCAGCGGCGCCCGTATTGTCGTAGATGGTGATGTCGCCGTGGTGCGAGTCACCACCTCCACCGCCGTTGGAGGGAGCTTGGCTGCTCTGGGCCGGGGCAGCGCTGGAAGCTGGGGCTGGGGGTGGCGTGTAAGCAGGAGACGGAGGAGGCGTGTACTGTTGCGGAGGGGGCGTGTAGACCGAGGAGGAGCTCGGGGGTGGTGGAGGAGGAACGTATGCGCTAGAGCTTGAGGGCTTTGAGGGTGCGACTGGGGGCGGCGTATACGCTGGAGCTGCCGACGTTGTTGGCTGGGCTGCAACGCTCGAGGGCTTGCTCGGCTGCTCGTAGAAGAGGCCCGGGGCAGACGAAGTGGCCTCGGCAGCCACGGTCGAAGGCGCCTCGCCCTCCCAGACGGTCGTGTAGACGACGACGGTCTCGACGACGGTCTCGTACTTGGTGGCCAGAGCGCGCTTGTCGACGGGTGCGGCGACAGCAAGAGAGCCGAAAAGGAGAGAAGCGAGAACGGTTGAGGACTTCATGTTGGAGCGTGTTTTGTATCGTAGGTTGGTGCTGTAGAAGCGCGGTGTTGTTTGGCTCGACAGAGTGTTGATATTGATATTGACGGATGATTCACAGAGAGCAACGGAATCGGCTAGCAATTCCAGTGGTAAGTTCCTTGTGGCTATTGATGGTCTTTGTGACTTGTGAGCTGTCGGCAATGGGTCGTAGAGACTGTGTGGTGTGTGTCAAGGAATGTCTGAGATGCTGGATCTCGGGTGAATGAGAGAATGAAGGTGGGGTTGAGAAAGAATGCAAGCCTCGAGCCTGTAAAGAGTGGACAGGACTGGAGGTGAGCGAGCGAGAGTCTTTTAAGAATCGGGGGGGGGGGGGATGCGGTGGAGAGGGAGAGAGGCAGCACGGGCAGGGCGAAAAGCAGGAAGGAGGGCCGGCGGTCGGCTAACGCTAGTCTCGACCCCTGACCGGCAACCCGTCAAGCCACTCCACTCACTCGTCGCCGCCAGCCAACACGACGCGGCCGGCGAGCCGCATCCCTGCGACCGTCATGGACGTTCTTTTTGTGGAGCACCGCGCCCCAACACTCGACCGGCACGGGCAGCACCAGCTGCGCAGCCAGAAGCACGAGGAGAGAGTGCGCGTTGCTTGTGAAGTGCCCGACTGCCTCCTCTTGCCGGCCCAGGCCCGCACAACCATGTCTTCCCTCTCGACGGCCTCTCACGACATGTCGTCCAAAATACTTGAGCCAATCTAATCTTGGCTGGACGGTAATATCTTCTGTTTCATGCGTCCGCAAAGGGCAAGCGGCGGTTGCGCGCCGAGCGGAACACAGCCAGTGGGAAGGCGACGCGCGGGCGATCGTCAGGTACCGCGCCCGGGCCCAGGGGGGAAGAGCTGGGGGTCAGCCTAGAGGCAGCTGAGAGCAGAATCAGGGCATCGACTCGATTGAGGTGCTGCCGACGCCTGCGCCTCACCAACCACTCGTCAGCCATATGGCACCTCCGAGACGCTCATTTCGACGCCCCTGGGCAACACGTGGACCCGCTGTGGTTGCATCGAGACTCCAGCGCTCAGCCCTCTGCACTTGTTTGCCCAGCATTCGCGCCTTGGTCGCCTCCATTGGCCGTCGCCGCTCCGGCCAGCACCCGCCTCTCATGTCTGCGCGCCCACAATTCCTGCCTTCCAGACTCGTCACCCCGTCACCCCGTCACCTCTGTCTTTTATTGTCTCTGCACGTTGCTCCAGCAGTCAGCATGCGCCCAAGATGAATTGTGGGCCCTCCCCCGCTCCCTACTGGCCACCCATTGTGCTTCGGCGCGCCGTCTGAGCACAAATTTTCTTATCCACTTATCGACTATCGATACCTGCCCATCCCCACATGCTTTGGTTGCATGCCTCTGGGCTCGTAGGGCGAACCGTCGAGCCCGTCGAGCGGGCGCTGTGAGGACTTTTCCGCCTGCATCTGGGCCGCATAATTACCATGTCATGATTGCTCGCCCAAAATTGCCCCAACATTGCCGCGCACTTCCAACCCCGAGCGCCGCGAGAAAAGCCCGGCTTGAGAGAATCCTCGGAGCGGGGGTCGACGTTTCCATGGTCGCTGGTACCTCGTGGGAAGCACAGCATATCGGTGGCACTTCGATGGACCACTCGTGCGATGCTGCTGTGCGCAGGACGACCACGGTACAAAGGTACGCTTCGTCCGTCATCTTGCATTCCGATCGCTTCGTTCCGGCCTCTGCCGAGCAGCGCCATCTGTCGGCAGTTGGACAAATCTGGTCGCATACGATGTAGTCGTCTCGACGACGGCTGGAATGGTCGAGAGTGCAGACTTGACGTGTTGACGCCCTGTGGCTGGCGGCCCCATTGAGGAAATGCCTGTCGAGTCTCTCATTACGGAAACGATCCGATGTGTCGAGTAACCAACGCCATCGCTTCGTAAAGCGATCACCATTGTGATCAGCACATGTCGGGAGAGCTGCAATGCTTGACTTTACGACATGTCCCACCTCGTCGCTTCCATTACTCTCATCGAGTTGGTCGGGGCATACTTGATCTGATGGGAGTGCACCTGTGAGAGAACAGCTCGAACTAGAATGGAGCCACGCAATGCACCGGCTCGCTGGCTGGCAGATGACCTCTCGAGTCTGGCGTGCAACGGATGCACGAGCGAACCGTTTATTTGACAAATTAATCAATCCTGTACGTTTGGATATCGTTGTCGGACCTGAGCCGTCCAGAGGGCTGGGTTAGCTGCTGTGCGTTTGAGCATTTGAACATTTGAACATTTGAGCAGGACCACAGGGTATTCCAATTGCCCACTCTAGAAGCAGGAACTAAATCCTCAATCATGCTCCAGCTTACACCGCATTCCTGCCTTTCCACTCCTCGGCCACATTGCCAAACGTCTCAAACTCGACCTCCCCACCCCAGCCTTTCAACCACACAATCACACGCTCAATCATCCCAATCACGTGAGCCATGCCACTGGTGTCCGGATGGAGCACTAGTGGAAACACCATCGTCTCATTGACGCCCAGATCTTCCACCTCTGTCCTAATCCATTCAAACTTATCCTTCCACATCTGCTCAATCACTCGCACATCCACATACCCCTGACTGTTTGGCGTATGCGGCCAGTATTGGAGAGGCGTCATGTCCTCTGCATACCAATTTCCAGGAATCTCGACGAGAGTCTTGGGCGTCGGGGGCGAAGGCTGCGGGAGTGGCTTCATCCACTCTGTTGCCGAGGCCTGAGGCTCGTATTTTGGTGCTTGGATAGGCGGGAGGTTGGGGAGGTAGTATGGCTTGGAGTCATGATGCGTGAGCGATGAATCGTAAAGAAACCCATGTTCTTCAAGAAGGGAAATGGTAGATTCGCGGAGCTGGTACAGCGGGGCGCGGTACCCGATGGGCCTCTGGCCCGTCAGGGAGGTGCAGAGCTTGATGCAGTGTTCGAGGACTTCGCGTTCTTGGATGGTGGTAAGTTGAGGTGCGCCCTGAATACAGTAAACTTCATAGCAGCAGGAGAGACGGGTAATGGTGATATACTTCGTGGCAATATCCATGAAGACCAATTTCACAACCACTTTCCACGATACTCTTGAATTCCTCGGGAAAGCTCTCCGCCGAATGCATTGGCACAAACCATGTCACCCTGTCTTGGATGCCGTGCTTCTTGAAGAGCTTCAATAACCGCGGGACTCCAACATATGCGGAGAAGAACCCTGTACTGTAGTCTGCAAGGTTATTGTCTGGATGTTGTCCGGTACCGAGCCAGCCCGACACAGCATCAAAGTCAACCGATAATAAGATTTTAATGGTGGGTCTTGTTACCATTTGACTGATACGAGGCGGTATTGCTTCCACCTTACTTGCCGAGTGTTCCTTTGAGATCCGTATTTCAGGTGCTGCAAACTCAGTGAATGTTGTAATCTTCCGAGCGTCTTCTTCGTTCCAGACTACTCTTCCCTCCATACCGCCATCGACTGATAAGCATTGACCCGAAATATGTCCTGCGGCTCGATGAGAAGCTAGAAAGGCCGCGGCTCGAGCAACATCTTCTGGTTCAGCAATCTTCCGTAACGGAACCCTACATTCGTGAGCTCCTTTCGAAGTGGTAAGATCCGCGGCATACATACGTAGCTTCTGCCTCCAGGTACATCTCCTTTGGATCGTCCAAACGCCCCTCAATGAGAGGAGTGTTTACCCAGCCCGGCGCAACCGCATTGATTCTCGCCTTCCTATTCAACCTCACAATCTCGTTTTTCACGCTGCGCACCAGTCCATACTGCAGCCCGGCCTTCCCAGAGGCGTACTCGCTATGCCCTGCCTGTCCAAACACGCCACACTCGCTGCCGGTGACAACGACTGCTACGTTTTCCAGCTCGATGCTCCTTTCGACCTGTGCTTTCTCCACTGATTTGAGGAAATGTTTGATGGTGAGGAAAGTCCCCCTAACGTTGGTGGAGTACGTCTTCTCCCAGAGGTCAATTGGCATGTCCCATATCGGGTAAGAGTTGGATTCATCAGTGATGCCGGCGTTCGCACACAAGATATTGATTGGGCCGAAGTGGGAGACGGCGTCGGCAATGGCAGAGGAAATTGCGTGTTCGTCGCTTATATCACCTTGGATATGGAAAAGCTTTTCGTTTGTAAAGGAAATTTGGAACGATCTCTTGTCCTGCGCGCTGACCTTACATCCACGGGCTATAATCTATGAGTGACGGTTCTAGACGATAGTGTGTCCGAGTGAATTTAACGAACTGAGGAATTCGTCTACAATAGCCGATCCAATGCCGCCGGCAGCTCCCGTAACAAATACGTGGAGGTTCTCTAATTGTAGAAACGACATGGTGACTGGGTTGCTTCCAAGGTCTTGGGTCTGTCGATGAGGGGCAATTGAAGCTTTAAATAGGCGGAGGTCTACGTTAGCAACGCGATAGTGCATTGTTAGCAATGCGCGATTAGGGTCGACCACTAAAGACGGAAGCGTGCAAGCAATGCCTACATGGCCTCGGTGGAAGTGGAGACGTGCCTCGCAGGATATCAAGCACCGCTCCTACACAGCCGACTCAGCATGCTCGAGCAAAAGGGCGAAGGGCACTGGGCGCAACCACTCTCAAACTTCCCAAAGCAGCAACTCTGGTTGGAATAACGTCGAAAGTCGCGGCTTTCGTCGCCCTTTTTCTATGCAGCTACCCTGCCGCCAACCCATCGGGGCTACCAATCGGCCGGCAGATAAAACGCCCCCTCAGCGCACGTGCGACGGCCGGAGCGAATCGAGAGTGGCAGCTGATTGATGATGTTAGTGTGGGTTTGGGGAGAGTGGGCGGAGGGCGTGGGATTGAGGGGCCGGCCCTGACTCGGTGGGAATGTCTGGTTTTGGGTTGCATGGCCCGAGGTTGGCTCACCATCGGGGCAATGAAGCGCAGCTTCACAGGACAAGGTTTCTAATGCTATCCATCTAGCTTACATTATGGCAATGCCCAACCGTGATTAACGCCGCCGTCGCGCTCCCTTTGTGCCGGCATGCAGTAATAAGACAGCTTTTCCTATATCGTAACACAGTCTTCAAAAACGCCGAGTAAACCAAGTACAGCCCGCAAAGAGACCTATTCTAGCCTGAGCCTATGCTTCAGGCGCGTGCACGCAGCCTCTTCCCTCGTCCCATGTTGGCCAAAAAGCTCCTTCACTTGTGGCTTGAATATTCCATTGCCAGATGAGGCTGGGATTCTCCCTCAATGTGACGCCATAGTTGTTCCTGAGCTCGCCAAGAGCGTCGCTGAGCTGGCGTAACGCATCTACGACCGAGCGAATCTCTCGGCCTTCATTGGTAGCAGGTGGAATCTCCGACCTCACTCGATTGAGAAGTGGCACGAGGCGTGATAGATTTGGGGGGAGATTGTATCTCCACGATGCTTCGACCCAAGATGTTGTTGCCACTCGGTCCGTGAGTAGTTGCGATAGTGCAGAAAGCCATGCCATGTGAGGGAATGGCTCAACGCTGAGAGCTCCAGTTGGACGGTTTGACAAGGCGCGTGTGAGGTGCACAGGCCAGCAAAGCGCCGCATAGCGCAGAAAGGGCATGTGTATATCAAAGGGTGGCGACTGTGGGTTCTCCACGTGGACACGACCCTCTGTGTCAGAAGAAGAAGACATGCTCTTGTATCCGCTGTCACCGGAGCTGCTTGTTCGAAATGACATCCCGCTGCTCGTGGCGACAGAACCAGCAGTTGGTCTATATGATCGCAGCCTTTGGAGCGGCCGTTTTGGCGAGTCGTTGGCGAGATACGATATGCAGATACTTGCAAGCTGAGCGTGAACCATGCTCTCATCGTAGAGACTAAATTCGAGGTCCCGACAGGCGGGCGATTGTAAGTATTCTTTGACTGAACGATGAAAAAATTTCGTATTGCCGTCGATGACTTCGACCAGGGCACATGTGAGACGACCAACCGAATCGGTAAAGTGAAGCAGGTGCTGCTTCTTCGCAGTTCTTGCCCCCGGGATTATAGCCAGCGCCGTATGAAGTGCGTGTATGTTGAGCGGCTTGATCGAAAGAGACAACCAACGGAAGATATCTGTGGTAATTCTTTTGTCCGGCCCGAATCTGCGAGCCAGCATGGAAAGAATCTCCCTGTACAGCGCGTCAAGACCCTCAAGATGACCAGCCTCTTCAAGTGTCGCGCATCGCTCGTTGGGCGACAGTCCAGGCGACTGAAGATATTTAGTGAGGAGGCTCGCCCATAAAAACATTCCATTGGCCCGATCTGCAATAGGGGGAATCAGATTCCTGTTCATATTGATTCCAAAATAACCTTGGTCGGCCATTCGGTTGAGAGTCTCCATAAGAAAGGAATGGATGTTAGGAAGGATGTCATCATTTGTCAAATGAATAATGTGGGGGGCCTTGGGTTCCCATTGCTGGTATTCTAAAGGAATTTGGAGATCTGGACGACTGATGAGAAGAAAACGACAATCGGAGGTACGACAAAGATCCGGTATGGGCGCAAGGAACCTTTCGGCGTCCCGGCATTCATCGATGCCGTCGATAACAATGAACGTCGGGTGTTGACGTAGCAGAAGAGCTATGACCGCAATAACATCGTCCGATGAAGCTTTTTGCTGTCCAGAAGTCTGTCGAGTTAGAAGGGCGAGCGCATCCATCGTAGTTCGGTCGGCTCTGTGTGCATAAACTAGCTGATCTGCTAGCGCTCTAAATGCTGCGCTAGAGTCCTGTTGTGACGGCCCGAAGTAATAAAAGACCGTGGTAGTGGTAGAGGGCTCTTCATCTATGTTGGCGTCCTCTGCTTTGGTGCCCAAGTCTTCTATGATCTGTCCAGAGATGAAGGTTTTCCCGAACCCTGGTTTCGCCTGTACGAATAGAATCCTCTCATGACAGCTGGAAACTAGAGCATTGGTGTCGTTGGCTGATGCTTCGTCGAAAGGGGCGTTCTTCCAGTTGCAATAGTCAGCTCGTTGGAGGAACCAAGCACATGAGCCCGGGTGTCTTTGACGAACAAGCTGTTCATAAACATCTTGGTACCTGAAAGACAAGTTAGCTACTTATTTTCAGAGGCAAAGGGCTGATCGGCCTTATGTGAGGCGCAGAAGAAATCCGAGGCACTTACTCGCAGACTGCCAACCACGACCTCACTTTATCGACTCTCTTCACTGCCACATCATCAGCAGCTAATATCTGGAACAAGATGGGGCGTCGTACTGCGTCGCGACATACGCTCTACCTCAACTTCGCCGTTCGTCTCTCCTTGGCCTCGAACGAAATCCAGAAGCTCTCTGCGATGCTGCGCGACAAATTCAGGGTTCTGCACGCCCATCTCAGCCTCGAACCATTCTTTATGCTTTACGAGCCGTTGCTGCAGATGAGAAAACCGCGAATCGAGCGGCCTCCATAGTACGGACGCGAGGAATCCAACGCGATGGCGCGATTGCACCCCTGCCTGCGGTCAGTTTAAGGATTCTCGAGATCGCTGACGGCCTGAATCGAGCACCCGTGAGCATCAAGACTATTTCTCCGAGGGCCACGCCGTGTAGAATGTCGAATGGTCTCAATTCGACAGCAAATTGGAGTGGCCAATGATATTGGCACGTGCTTCCAAATTAGGTAGTGGCCGGCGGTCCTTTTGCTATGGAAATGACAAAGGGTACAGGGGTGGCGGGATTGTTTGTACGTAAACTCTACATACCTTGTGGGTTTCTCGAGAACATGTGGTGCACCTCGAGGCAGAATTGGACGAGGTCCGCATACACCAACGACATGAAGGTCGTCAGCCGGTCCTGTCCCGATTCCTGGAACTGCTGCTTGCAAGAATCGTGGAAGTGCTGATACTGAGGCAACGCATAGGCAATTGCTTCAAACATGTCTGCGATTTTCTCCAGAAAGAAGACGAGCTGGCTTCCGGCCTGTGGCTTCGTTAGATCACAAGCCAACTCGCGTTGCCGGGAGCGGCTACCTTGATAGCACTAAAAATCGTGCCCCAGAACCAGCCCGACAAGTCTGGCTTGGTCTGTACAAAGATGTCTATGATGTCGAAGTACGGTGCGAAGACGTTTGAGAACAAGGCAATCTTCTTTAAGCATGCAAGCAGCCTCTGGTGCTCTGTCTGGTCTGCAGAAGAGCAGAAAGTCCGGACGCCCTGCAGCATCGACTGGGGGTCGGCGTAGTATCTGAACAAGCTACGCGCTTCTTCGGAAAGGCTGTGCTGTATGGCTCCGATGGCCTCGTCGAACAGAGGTTCAGCGCTAGACGTATTAGCTTTCTGGTGGTGGTCTTCGTCCCTCGCACAAACTTTAGGTCCTCCATGAGCAAGTCGACGCTCGCCATTTCCTCGTCCGGTGGCGGCATTTGTTCGGTCTCGACAATCCGCGTCTTAAGAGATGCATTTGCTTGTACTCGTCCTCAGAAATGGCGTCGCAACCGAAGAGATGGCATTTGCATGTTCGACGCATGAGGCCGGCGGGAGGAGCAATAAGCAACAAGATCTCGGAGGTTCCTAATGAAGGGTTGAGTAGACGAACCCGTGGACTGCATGCAATGTTGCAGCAGAAAGGGCCTTCCGTGGGGCTTAAACCGTAACGCGGGTTGCGGGAAGATAAGCGGGAGGTACCTGCAGAAGCAAGTCATGTCGAAGTGTAAAACGCCTTATGAAATGGCTCCAACCCCCCACAATGGGAGGCCAAGACCCCACGAACTTCGGCGTGGGTCAGCCGCAGGCCAACCACAGAACGGGGAGCAGGAACACGGCCACCAAGTCATATTCCCGGACCGGCCGAAGGCTGCTGGGCCGGTATAGTGGGTAAAAGAAAACACACATCGAGGCCTGTCAACGTTTAGATGAATGGCACAGAAGTGGATTGAATAAAACATCTTGGGTATCTCCTCTCCAATCAACGGCCAAGTAGCTTGCCGCGCTCTATGGTACAGTGAATATTAAGTGCTGGCTTTGCTATCCTACCGTGCACAATGCGGTCGAGGAAGGTCATGTCGACTGGGGCTCGCCTAATCGGAGCGCCAACAGCGCCCTCACGTCGGTGACATACTGCAGGCCTTCGAGTAGTGGAATCAAATGCAAGAGATCGTTGTCGGTCGGGTCGCTAATCCAGCCCTCGATTGGAATTGCATTGTCTGTTACCCGTCGTCAGTCATTGCCCAACAAGGCATGTCTGCACGGGAGCACTGTCTCACCTTCGTGGAAGATATAGCTCATGGGGCTGTTATCAATAATCATGACCTTGCTCAAATCAGGCTCGACCTGAGCCAGATCCTTGATGTAAGCCCCGTTGCGAAACGTGCAGTGTTGCCTATATAACCTTCCCGCAAAGTACTTGCGCTCCGTTTCGAGCCAATCGATGACCGGGTCGGCGTATTCTTGCACCGACGCTGTGAAGGCAACGAGATTATACCACTTGCAAACCTGATGCTTGGAGTCAGCGCACCGCATCGGAGACATGTGAGGGGTGAACGTACCTTTTTCAGGAACTCGTCGCAGTGCGGCCGCTTGTGCACGTAGTAAAGTATTGGGACCTGGGGGCCAATGACTTGTCCTCCCACGCCGACCGGCTGCTGCAGCTTCACCTCCACCATGTGCCCGGTCGTGTACCGCCCGCCCTTTGCCATGCTGTGGATCAACGTCTCATCGAGGTCAATGATCAGCGTCTTCTGGTGCGGGCCGACGGCAGATGCGCCTGCCGTAGAATACGACGGCTGGCGCCGCGGAACTAGAGGACGCGGGGGTTGAGGGGCTCGTGGGAATTTGGTCAGCTTGGAAGATACGGCAGCCGGGCCAGTGGGGGATTTCAGCGCAGCCGCAGCCTCGGGAGACACCTGCGAGGAACCGCCCCGGGACAAGCCTCCACGAGCTTGTCCCTTCTTTGCCTTGCGCTGCCTAAGAGTCTCCTCATTGTTGTGTAGCTTGATTTTGATGGTTCGTTTTGCAGGCGCAATTTCGTCCGCTGTCGACGAAGCGTTGGACTTGGATCTGGTATGGCGAGACGGAGTGTCCCTCCCTTCGTCTCTCGTGGGTGGCCGCTCGCTTTCCAGCTCCGAGTCCGATGTGATGGCCGTCGACGAGGAGGCTACCGAGGGCGAGCGCTTGAGCTGCTTCTTCAAACTCGATTGCGCCGCGTCAGCCCGTCTCTTAGTCCTCTTCCCCTTCTCGGTCCCGTCAGAAGAGTCGGACGCAGCCGCCGTATCTGCCGCCGGAGCCTTTCGGCGGATGCGCGTGAAGGGCCGTGAGAGCTTGTACACGGGCGCAGCGAGAGAGAAGTGGCCGTTCTGGTCGTAGAAACAGGCAATCACGTACCGCCCGGGCGCAACAATGCCTGTCACCAAGATCCTGACCACACCGATAACGCCGTCAGAGATGCGCTTGGGAATGAGCCAGGCCCTCGAAGCTTTTGCGTCTGCATACGAGCTTTGGGAGGGCTCGGTGAGAAGTGGAGTCTTCTCGTCAGAGTTGGAAGCGCTCTCATGCGCGTTGTTGGAGTAAGCTGAGCGGTCCACCCTCACGGGGCCCATGGTGTCCTTTTCGTCCAGAGAAGCTACGGACTCTGCACCCGCATCGTTCGGCTGCTGCGTTCGATCGCCCTGGGACCGGGCTTGGAGGACGTTGCTCTCGGAGGCGGTGCGCGAACGGGGGGGACTGGGCGGTGGTGTGTTGCCAATGCTTTGTATCAGATTCAACGAGTTCATGCTCCGACTCAAGCCATCAATGAGCTGCCCGAAAACAAGGAGATGCGGTCGCGGGAGCTCTCGCTGGGCCAAGTCAGCCAGACAAGGCGTGTCTGCTGCTGAGCCGACGGGGGGGGCAGTCTGGGCCGAGGGGCGCGGAAGGGGAGCCGCGAGATGCAGCGCGCAGCCACAGGACAGCCCGGCTCTTTGCGCAAAGATGGATCGATGCGACAGCGAGCGACGGCGAGGGAGCAGCAGCGCTGTTGTCGTTGTTGCTGATGATGGGAGAGAAGGGTGGTTGGGGGAGGCGGACTAGGATGCGCATCAGCAGCAAGCCGTCGTCATTGCGTCTATTTAAGCGAGGAGGAGGGAGCAGCGTTGAAGACTCACACATATTTGTACATCGACTCACTGCTGCACATGAAAGCGAGCTCCACTACGGCCCTCTGCTGCGAACCGCACCCTGCCTGCGCAATTGACGTGCCCTGCCGGCCGCCCGAGCAACGCATCTGAGGCCAGACCCGACTTCAGACGCGCCTTTTCCCACCCTGCTCGACTTCTTCCCTTGCTCAAGCTCCCCCGCCATCCGCTGCGAACGGGACAAACTCAAAAGAGGCTGTCGCGGACGACATGGCCCAGTCGTCGGGAGCAGTGGCCCCCGGGCTGTCCTCCTTCCTCGCCTCCCTCAAGACGACGCCCGTGGAGCCCTCGATCGAGCACCTCATATCGTGCGCCCCGCCTCTGCACCTGCGTCCGACTCAAACTAAGCATATGCAGACTTCTTAAGAGACGCCAGATCCGAAATTCGAGACCGTGCGCCGTCGCCACCACGGCGCTCCTCCTGCGTGTGGTGGGAGAGTTCAAAGGAAAGAATTCGGCGAAGCTCGTCGACCGCATACGACAGGTGGGCAAGCGGTTGACGTCGGCCCAACCGCGCGAGGTCGTCGTTGGCAACATCGTGCGCCGCGTGCTGGGCCTGGTCAGGGAGGTGGTCGAGGAGAATCTAGATGTCGACACGACTGCGACGAGCGACGTCGGCCAGAATGCACCACACAGCGACGCACTGCACCGGCCCTCGCTGCACTCGAGCATATCCACCTTCAGCCCGCTCAAGCACGCTGCGGCGGAGCCACACGAGATAGCCTCATTTCCCGAGGAAATGTCCGACTCTGGCGAGCTGGTCAAACGACCACCACTCCTCTCGTCGCATACCTCTGCAGCGCCCATGGTCAACTCGCTCTTCGGACTCTTCTCACAACCAGACACTCCATCAACCTCAAACACCCCGACTGGACACCAGTCGCCGGACTCCAAAGCAATGTTGACATCGGTCAATCTCGAGCGCCTTGCCGACTTTAGTAGTAGCAAGTTCGACATGAAAGCAGAGGTCATGGATGGCATTCGGGAGCTGCAGGACGAGCTGGACCAGTCAGATGATCTGATGGCGGCCTACGCCCTGGACCACATTCATGCCAACGAGATTGTTCTCACCCATACAGCATCTACCAGTGTCCAAAAGTTCCTCCTGGCAGCAGCTCGGAAACGAAAGTTCACCGTTGTGCACGTCGAAACTCACCCGCATGACCATCATGCTACGCATTCCGCCCTTCTTACCGGCAAGAAGCGAGACGGACACGAAGGCGAAGACGAGGACGCATGGAAACCACTGCGGTTAGCAGGCGTCCGTGTCGTCATGATTCCAGACTCCCACGTCTTTGCCATCATGTCTCAAGTCAACAAGGTCATCTTGGCCACACACACTGTCCTGGCCAACGGCGCATTGGTCGCCGCGTCGGGTGCTCGGATGATTGCAAGTGCTGCGAAGGCTCACAGAACCCCGGTGGTTGTGGTCAGCGGAGTCTACAAGCTGAGCCCAGTGTATCCTTTCAATACCGAGGAGCTCATAGAGTGTGGAGACGCAGGGACTGTGGTTCCGTATGAGGACGGTGACTTTGTAGATCTGGTCGACGTCGAGAATCCGCTGTATGACTATGTTCCGGCCGATCTGGTGGACCTCTACATCACCAACATGTACGTGATTACCCTTAGTTTCATGGGCTAGTCGATAGATGCTAACATTGTGATAGCGGCGGCCATGCGCCCTCATATTTGTACCGGATCGTGGCAGATCACTATCGAACGGAAGACATCACTCTGTGAGGCATTCTCAGGGTTCTGCTCGCAAAAGCAATGGAGTCTTGCATATACCCATCATTGCTGCATTGGCCCCTCTTCTCATAGACAAATGTTACTTGAAAGAATGCTGTCGAAGGAGGCATGCCACTTAACTTAGCATGACATCAAGGGCGACCAGATGAGCATGTGCGCTTCACTACGCTTCCTTTGATATTTGCCTTCTTCAAAGGTCGCCTGATCATGTGATGGCGCGAGAGGCTGCGAAGTGCCTTTTGATGTCTTAGCCCCACTCTCGGCTCGTCTCTGACGTCCGAACTTTGGACTTCACTCCAGTTCACGTCAACGTCACGGCCATGCTCAGTTTATAAACAATGTCAACATAGCAATTGCAACTTCGTCCAACTGCCAATTGCCCCCACCACCTCCCTGACACTCGCAATGGCGCCTCCACTATCCTCCCTCTACACCCTCTCCTTCCTCTGTGCGCTGCTCATAACTCTCTTCGTAGGCGCATCGCTCCGCCTCCTCGCCATACTGCCGCGCGCGCGCTTCCAGCCGACTGCGATCCGCCGCAAGCCCTCGCCCACTCGTGTCCTCGTTGTCCTCGGCTCTGGTGGCCACACGCACGAGATGATGTACCTCCTGCGCGCCCTCGACCCCCGCACCTACACGCACCGAACGTACATTGTGAGCTCGGCCGACTCCTTTTCCGCCGCGCGCGCCCGCGAGTTCGAGAGGCTGCTGGAGGATAAGATCAAGGACGAGCAAATCACCCGGGCGATACAGAAGCAGAGCTTCCAAGGCATGAAGGAGGGCAATGGCGTGTTGAGGCTGGAAGAGACGGAGCCGGGACGGCCTGCATGCGTGGGACCGGCGCACTATGACATCGCCGTGATCCCCCGCGCCAGAAAGATCCATCAGTCGCTCCTCACGACCCCGTTCACGGCGCTCATGACCCTGCTCTTCTCCTTCAAGCCGCTGCTATCTGCCACGCCGTGGATCCCCGACCAGGCACCGCAGAACGCGCGCGAAGCCGCTGCTCGCGACCTTCCGGACTTGATCCTTGTCAACGGACCTGCCACGGCTGTCATCGTGGTCCTCGCGTCCCTCATCCTGCGCTTCTTCAATATAAAGGGCGCGAATAGCCGAGACAAGTGCAAGACAGTCTATGTCGAGAGCTTTGCACGAGTCAAGACGCTGAGCCTGAGTGGCAAGCTGTTGATCAAGGTCGTGGATCGGTTCATCGTACAATGGGAGGAGCTGGAGGGCAAGGGAGGACGGGCCGAGTTTTGGGGAATCCTGGTTTGAGCTGGAAACGCCATGATGACAGCAGGGGAGCCCAGGATGGGTGGAAAGGAAGAGCACTGGCCTGTACTCAATCTTCTCTCGATGAAGACTATTAGGGATGTCTTCGCATCCCAGTCAGAAACCCCATCAGTCACTAATTGTCGAGGGGTGAGCACAGCATATAGGCAGGCGTTCAGGACAGGTGTGTGCAAAGCCAGATACCCAACAACAGGCCCTTCATCCGGGCTTTTCTTTCTCCATAACTTACAGGTGCCAAAAAGAATCTAGTATCTACAGTATGCTACAAGACCACCCATGCCCACTCGGACAACTGGTCCCCGGAAATCACCGCTTCGCACGGTGATGTAAGGTATACAACACCCTAACTTAAGAGGCCAGATGGTGGACCAGGGGGGGGGCAGTTTCCCCCAGTGCCGCGTAATGCAATGTGGACCTTCGACACTAACATCTCTCACGCTCTTAGTCTAAGTCCTCGATCGCCCACTTCTTCTCCTTCCTCAACCTGCCCCTTGAATTTCTAGACGATCTCTTCGGCTCCGGCTTTGGCGCAGGGAACAGCACCCTGTCATCCTGCTTCTCCTCCTCGAGACTTGATGTCTGCTCCGCCGCGGGCGCCGCTGTCCTTTTCGGCCAGGTGATCCCATTCTTCACCATAGTGGCACCGATTATCTTGAGAACATCAGCACTGATCTCTGGAATCTCTTTTGTGCTCAGCCGTTTCCTTCCTGCCAGCGCCAGCTCTCGCTTAACCTGCATAGGCGTCATCATGGTTGGCGGGATATTCGTGGCCTGCTCAAGCCCAGATTTCTCAGTGCGTTCTTCAGAAACACGGCCAACACTCGTTTCCCTTCTCACGTCTTCGTATTTGTCATCCCACAGCACTTCGTTGAGAGGCTTGCCATTGTACTTGTTCCGCAGTTCGTCAATGACGCTCTCGGGGAAGGGTGGCGAAAGTAAGCCAGGCTCGTAAGTAACCTCGATTCTGTCGTTGCCTGGGGTATCGTCGGGAAATTGTACCAAAGGTTGGCGCTCTATGGGTATCGGCGTCTTTAAGAGGTTTATTTCTTCCTGTTCAGGTTCTAGAGTGTCTTTGGTCTTTTCCGAGGGCTGCCGCTTCAGCTTCCCCAAGAGTGAGCGAGCTCTGTGCAGAACACCACCTTGTTGGTTATCTTCCTTTTTCGTGGCTTTTGCAGCCTTCTCTCTCTTTTCTGCTTCCTCCTCCCTCTTCGCGATCTCCCAAGGCCAGTCGATTCTTGATTCGGTGCCCGCAATGAAACGGTGGTAAATTTTATCGCCAGTTTCCGGCCAAACGCGTTGCTCGGGTGGTATGAAGGCTTGTTCCTTGCCAGTGAAGAAGTTGATGCCGCGGGTATGTTCTCTCATCTCAATGCCGTCAACAATTACGTCCCGATTAGTCGACCGGTCCCTGACAATGAGGCGAACATCGTCCATTAGAACAGGCATTGCCCATTGCCTTTTTTTTTCTCCTTTCCCGCCAGCCGAAGCATTGATCCCACGGGAATCTATGTAGGCCTAAGATGCAGTCAGCGTGACGGCTGTGGCAGTGAAAGTTTGCGGTAACTCACCTCGTTTATGCCACGTGCAAAGCTCACGGTGTTGCTCTCCATATGCAGGTCCTCGATGACGGCAATCTTGCCCTTCTCTCGTCCTCGGACGAGTACGACACGGTCGCCCCGCTGAATAGGCGATGCGGCCGCTTTCTTCTGGAGATGCTCTGGGAGTCTGGGCTCCGAAAATTCGCCCGATTTCATAACACCATATCGCGCCTTTCCAGGGCCGAAAGCCCTATTCGGCCGTAGAGGTCCTAGCTTCCAATCTTCGACGTATCTCTCGCGGGCCTTCTGCGCATTTTCCCGAGGATACTGGCTTGTCCATTGCAGACGATTCACAATGTAAGCTTTATTGTCCCGTCGCTGCTGGAGGCCCTCGGCCCCCTTCCTCTGGGCGTTCTCTGCCCAGCGAATGGCAGCCTTGACCCGTTTGATCTCCTTGCGCTTGCGCGCAATCCTCGGCGTGGCCCTCTGCATAGCAATTGGAAGTTTTGTGGACGCGCAGAAGATGGGAACGAGGCAGGAACGGGGTGGAGATGCGAGTCGAGCGCGCTATTGATGGTTGCGGTGATGTCGCGGGAGAGGCATGTATCTGTATCGGCCAAGGGCAAAGGAGGGCAGAAAGCGATGAACGAATGGCTGCACCTGAGCCCGGAGGTGAGCCAGCGGTTGTGTCGACGCTCCACGGTGGGTGCAGGAAGATGCAGCTGTGAGCTGTGAGGTGAACGGCAATAGATTCTCTCGCCAATGAAACTTTCGTTGCGCCCGCTCTGCCGAGCCGCCGAGCGGCCGATGCCGTCCCGTCCATAGATATCATATTTACTGTCACTGCCACTGCTCACCACGCCGCCCTTCGACTCGGCCTCGCCTCTCGCGTCGACAAACAGACAGGCGGTCCGTAATCATGCCGCGGCTTGTCCGGCGCCGTCTGCGCTGCCATTACTGCAACACGTATTGCGCCGGCGACCACTCAGGCATTCCGCGCGCCTGGCAGTGTCCGCACTGCGACTCGATGAATCACATGGACGAAGTAAGCAACTGAACGCACCCATGCCACAGAAACATTTACCGACACCGTTGGCAGCGCGGAAACCTCGTCGACCCTCCCGCAGATTCTCCCCCTCGCCAAGTCCAGTACGGGTTCGCAGGGCCGCGCTCGACTTCGCCCAGCATGCAGCAACCCGATGCCTCCCCATTCTGCGACGACTGCCTACAGAATCAAGCCATCGTCAACCGACTGCTCTCTGAATATATCCCAGACGAGTCTGACCCGGACTACGACCGCTTTGTGAACACTGTCGACGCCTACAAGGGCGAGCTCGAGACTAAGTACCCGCCCGTGTGCGAGAAATGCAGCCCGCATGTCCGCGAGATGATACGGCGCAGTGGCTACACGGCCAAAACCGAAGTCATGCGGCGGATGCTGGAGCAGTCAAAGAAGAATCTTGCTGGACTATACACAACGCGCCAGCTCTGGACCCTCCGTCTCACATCTTTGGCCAAATGGGCCTACATTTCCAGCACCTTGGTGGCCATATGCTGGCATATCTGTGGTATTCTCACAGTGTCAAAATATTCGTCTGGGGTCGACTTCTTGCATGGCTGTCTTCTACCGGCTTGGGACATGAGGCAGGTAGATCGATCTTGCTTCGCAGCAAGCGAGGTTCTGCGAGTAGTGGCATGGGCCACCGTTGCCGACGGGTTGACACTGTGGTGGAATCCGCGTCTCCGGCAGAAGACTGAGCGCCCTGGGGGGCGCATGCGAGGTCTGATGCCCCTCTGGCTGGTCCGCATTGTTGTTCTGGGATTGCGCGTCACAAGCTTGTTGCACTGGGTCAATATTCCAGAAACTACAGACGCTCTGCGATCGTCAACAATCGGACACTCTATCATCCTCGGTGGCGTGATTCTTGTGGGTCTAGGCCTATTAGAGCTCGTGAGTGGTGCTAACGCAATTGATAGACTATCCTACTCAATTGGACGACCGTTCGCATCGATTATCAGTCTACATCGTCATTCATGAAGCGCGTCGATTCACATTTGCCCTCGCATACTCCCCCTTTACGGCCTGTCTCTCGGGGATCTTCTCGTCCTGGTGTCACCAGCTTCGATACTATGGCTCAATCATTTACTGAGTCGTTCCGGTCTACCGACCAACCTCAACAAAATGCAGCCTGTCTTCCACCGTCACCCACGCTCTCTCCAGTATCACCTTCTCGCGACAACGAAGACGAGACCTTCACCCCGTATTACGAGCGCATGTCCCGCGCCAACAACGCCATGGACTGGACACCGACGCGACGCCGGGTCGGAAAGCCCGTAGAGACGATTCCTTCGATGTTCTCCCAAGCTCCTGTCGAACCTGCCCGCCCGGGTTTGCACTCACATTCTCTGCTTGACCAAAAGGATCCCAACCCCTTCCGCCACCGTGTCCCGGCAGCTCCTGCGCGCAAGGGCAAGTCAGACCCCTGGAAACAGCCACTGTTCCAACCAGCACCAGACTATGTCAAGAAAACCTTTTTTAAAGAGATGATGGAGAAGGGCCAGAGCAGTCCCGGAGAGCGCGAACAGCACGAGCAGTTGTTGAGACAAGGGCCGAGTCGTGGGCAGCAGGAAGAGCAAACGTTTCAGCAGCCACAGCTCAAGTACGATTGGTATGGATTTGGGACCGTGAACAGCACGGGCCTTGAAGATAAATTTGGGGATATGTTTACTCGATGATACGAAGAGCATTGGTCTTTGGGTACGATAAGTTGTTGCAGGACATGATGGACACACGTCTTTCTCGCAATTGGGCATGGCAGGCGTTTTACTTTGACTGGCACGTTTTGGCGTTGGATACCCTGCTCCTGAAACGCTCGTGATGGGCTTGTGACGCTTTGGCGCCTTTTACGAAATGAAACGAAACGATGCAGCTACTTCCAGCTCTGCTATCAACAGATGAGTGCGCGGCTCAACGATACCGAGGAACAGACCTACGTGACGCGCACTTCTTTGAGGGATTAGCTATGTGGCCTTGACCTGAAGGTGTCCAAGGCGGCTTGGTAACATCCATAGTTGTTCATGATCGTATCGAACGTGTTTGGATGCGTGAAGCGAGTTAGATTTCTCTATGTATCTAACCCACCATCAAGCCGTCATGAAGACGTTCATGCCGGGACGAATACAAGATATGATCGCCCAAAGTAGTACTCCGTAATCCCATGATCCGTCCATCTCGATGCCCATCTGCAGATCGCCACAGCTTGTCCGATTCTTGGGATTTTCGCTCAATCGATTGTCGTTTGGTTTTCGTTCGTCGTTTATGACCTGGGCTTCTCCTTCTTCTCTTTCCACAGCGCAGAGAGACCGACACCAGAGACCTTCACGACCTTGAAACGCACACCGGGAATATCACCCTTGGCCTTGCCCTTGCGACCGAATCCGGCAAGGAGGACTTCGTCGTTCTCGTCTACGAAGTTGAGGCAACCGTCGTTGGGGACTGAGCAATGACAATCAGAATTGACCATGTTCAAACTTGAATGAATACAGCAATAGCGATGGATCTTTGTTGATGCTGCTGCTGGGGATCCAAAGGCGAAGCAACTTACCGAAAGCTGTGACCTTCTTGCCATTCTTGATCAACTGCACCCTGACGCACTTCCGGATAGCAGAGTTGGGCTGCTTGGCCTCGACACCGACTTTCTCGAGCACGATGCCCTTGGCGTGAGAGGAGCCACCAAAGGGAGACGACTTGTAGGCAGTTCCGAGAAGGCGCTTCTTGTAGTGGAGATCGGCCCAGCGCCCCTCGCGGCGATGGTTGCGGAGCTTGCGGGCGGCGTTGAGACCTCTCGGCTTTCCCTTACCCATGTTGGCGGTTGTGGTGGATGGTGAGGGAGGATTGGGGTCGTTGTTCGGAGCTGGAGAGGAAGTCGGTGGTGCGATTGCAAAATTGGGCGGTGCGTCGTCGGCAAAGAAGGCGCTAGCGACTGAAGGGGGTTGGCGCATGCGCTGAAGTAAGCGGCTCTTATCGATAACTGCAAGTCCCGCTCTTGTCTGGCCTGGCCTGGAGTGCTGTGAAGTGCTGTGAAGTGCTCTCCACTTTGATCATGTCTTCCAACAAGGTGACCAAGGTGACTTCGAATCGTCTGCCAGCGCCAGCCCTCTTCGTCGGACCCCCATCGCGCAATGCGTCGAATACGTCTCTCCTTCCACCGACAGAAGGCAAGCCAGCGCGTACACCCCTCCAGCGTCAACGCTCGCTGCTAGCACAAGACGCTAAACGGCCTTTGCCCCCATCATCGTATAATGATGGCGAGCACCTCAGTCTTACGTCTTCCAATCCGTCTGCGCCTTTTATTCGCCGCCAGAAGCAGCATAACCAGGCTGTGGATGCAGAAGCCTCGACACGAGCCGAGGCGATATGGGCAGAGATGCAGAACACGCTGGAGGAGGTCGAATTGAGCGCTATCAAAGGGCCCGGCATGACTCTGTTCGGGTCGGAGCATTCGCGGGCATTAGACGAGCTGCGAACAGCACAGATAGATTTGGCGAAAGCATGGGCACGCTCGGAAGCGGAAGAAGAAGGACAAGGAGCCGAAGAAAGGGAGTCTGCCGTTGGCACCGATGCTGCGGACATGCTTGCTACAGACCGGTCGAAGAAGCTTGGCTCAGAGAGCGCCGCGACTGATATGGCTGGCACCTTTGAACGGAGCAAGCTTGAAGAAGAGACCGAAAAGGACATTGAGCTTAGCAGGAAGAGAAGAGAAGCCAATGACCGATACTTTGAGAAAGTCAATCATGGGGTCTTGGAAGTCGTCATGAAGCTTGAGGAGGTCGCCAAAGCGATGAAAGGGGTGGAACTGGAATCCAAGGAGCTCTGGCACGACGGGGAAAGTGTTGATACAGCAAGTCTAACGACTGCCCCAAGTGTAACCTGAGAGGATACCTTCGGTTTAAAGTTGTCGAGATCACGCTGCGAAAACATGTGCAGCACGCCATCTTCAGGGCCACCTTGAATGCTAACCATTCAGGCATAGCATGCCCAAGGATCTTCAAAAGACTGCAAGGCAACATCCAGGGCTATGATGCAGATTGCTTCGCCCGCGGAGCTGATACTTGGAACAGGGTAGACGTATCGAAGAAGAAAGTACTTCTTAGCCGCTTTCTCAAATATTAACGATAGATTCGATGCAGTTAATCCGAACTGAAATCGTTTGGTCATCTTTGCGAATAGTGCCTCAACTATGCTACCCTAGATAGCACCAGAGTATCAGTTTTACCGGGCCTTACAGTAGATATCTGTAATTCGGACCCATGTCGCCAAGTTCCATCTCTTCGTATTCCGTTAGCCCGATATCCCTTACGCTCTTCTCCCGACTCCTGTTCTGCCATGCACACAGCGCGAAGTACACTGTGCAACTGAGCATACTTAGGCTCACAAAAGCCAGGCAGATGGAGTATCCAGTGACATATTTTGGTGCATCTTTCTTCAAGAATGCGAAGACCGCAATGATGCCGCCTATGTTGCCAAAACCAATCTGCCACGCTGACCCAATAGCTCGTCGATGATGCCCTCCTAAGTTCATATTGAAATAACAGACTACGATTGGCATCGCTGAGTACGCGGACATCGCGACTAAGAAGAGAGCACCATATTGAACTCTGTGGTTGTCGTGCACAGAGATGAGAATTGCGAACCCGGCGATGCAGACGCACATGGGGAAGATAGCAAAAAGAAAGCGGTGTCTTAGCTTGTCGGATAGGTAAGCAATGATCATAGCGAAACCAAAAGCAGCAGCCCACGGAGGAACGCTGTGGAGCTGTGTCTGGATGGGGCTGTAACCATAACTTTGAATGATCCCCGGGCTAAAGTACGCATATCCTGCGAAACCGATTAGTGAGTGACCCTTTCGACAATGCGCTTCGACTGGGAGTGTACGAACCATAGGCGGGTACGATAAGACCGAAGTACATAAAACCCCCGACGATAACTTTGATGTCTTTGAAAACGTTTCCGACGTCCTTGAGCTTGATAGGTCGTTCTCGAGCAGATTTTCCCTGGTCTTGTTGCAATCTCGCTCGAACAAAGGTTCGTTCATCTTCAGAGAGCCACGACGCTTCCTCCGGGAAGTTGGGGAGAAGGAAGAAAAAGAACACCGAGACAACACACGTCAATGTGCCCTCAAGAATGAAGATCCAGCGCCAACCGCGGTAGCCTTGCATGCCTGCGATTCATTCAGCATGTGTCCATAATCTACACCTGCAAAGACAAGGTGGCAGGACTCACCGTCCATCTTGCCGATGGCGCTGGCCAGAAGTCCTCCGAAGGCACCCGCGAGCGTAGTACTACTAAAGAAGAAAGTATACCGTTTCTGAGCCTCGTGACGCCTATACCACATGCCGATGAGGTAAAAAGCTATGGTACATGTCAGCTCTGAAGCCCAAGTCGAACTTGTCGGCGCTTGAAGACGTACCGCCCGGGAACATGCCGGTTTCGAAGAGTCCGAGAAAGAATCGCGTAGCCAAGAGACCAGAATAGTTCTTCACCAAGCCTTGCATGGTGGTGACGAAGCCAAAGCCAAACATGCATATCGAAAGCCAGACGCGCGGTTTGAGTTTCTTGAGAAGCAAATTGGAGGGAATCTCAAAAAGTACGTATGGGACGAAGAAGATGACCAAAGCCGTGTTGTACTTGTTGCCGTCCAGGAGATGGAGCTCCTGGGAGAGGCCAAAAACGTTCGCGTTGGCGATGTTGACGCTGGCATGGTCAGCAGTGTCTCGACCAAGCTCTTTTTTTAACTCACCGATCAAGGAATGCCAGCAGGTACATGATACACAGACACGGGATGACATGGAGGTCGATGCGGTACACCAGCTTCTTCTCGGTAGTGTGCGGCGGGCATACAGCGAGAGCGTCCTCGTCATAGTCGGCATCATAGACGGGGGGTGCCGGACTGTCGCCCTCGTGGGCGTCAGGGTCAGCCTCTGGCTCCGAGGTTAGCGAAGGTGGATTTGCGGAGTGGAGGGCACACTCTTCTCCCTGTGAAACATGGTTTGCTTCTCTTGGATAGTACAGCTTCAAGGTTGATTCTCTACCTCGCTAGCCTTGAGAGGAGCCTTGAGAGGGGAAGGGCAGTCGACAGCAGCAGGAACGTCGGTGGCAGTGTGTAACGTCGGACCCGCGCAAGTTAAATGGCCAAAAAGGCGAGGGCGACGTCGGCGCGGAGCTGGAGAAAAAAGGTCGGTCCAACACCGAGGCTGCCGTCGCCATTCCCAACCAGGGAGCGATCAGTCCCCGCATTACTTGGTGCTTGGAGCTTGCACGCGACGGCTTACGGAAGAAGATTGTGCCCGGCCAGGACTTGCCTAAGCAGGGCAGGAGGTGAATCTTGTTGCGGCAAGCGCCGCCGTCGCACTTTCCAGAGCAGGGCAGGGCAGAGCAGAGCAGAGCAGAGCAGCAGAGCCCGTTCTTGGCGCGTGGAGAAGGCGATCGGCGGCTTGCCGGCTGTGGCGTATAGAGTCATCTCAGCAGCGCAGTGGGTGCGGCAGGAGACAGGCGCCGGGGTCAATGGGCAATGGGCAATGGGCAATGGGCATTGGGCATATATCCTCGCATTCACCCGCCTGCGACGGCCAGTGACCACCCCACCCAGACGATGCTCCTGCCGGCAATTTGGCTACTGTAGGAGTTCCAAGGCGCCGCTTACTCACCACTCGAGGCCGCATTTAGCCACTCAGCATCGATCGGTGAGCCACAGGTCCGAGAGAAAGCTTTCCCGAACCTCAGACTTCGACCTGAACCTCTCCCCTTCACTCGCCTAGCCGCCACCACTTACACCACTTACCTCCAAGCACTCCTCGAGCCCTCTGGATGGTCCTCTCGCTACCGTCGTGTGGAGGGTCTGCATCTGCTCGGGCGCTCGCTGACCAGCGGCTGGTCTGCTGACCATGGTGAACTCCAAAAATGTCGCTTTCAAGGTCGACAAGCAGACTCCGATGCGCTGGCCGCCGGCTCAACCGTATAGCACAGTCATCAACTGTCGAAAGCCAGGCGGAAAGCGGGCCTTGAAGCAAGCACAAGCAGACGTGTCCAAACCGCCCGAGGCGCCGTTGATGAAGGTCACCCGCATCACCAAGGAAGACCGAAAGCGCGAGCGGCCTGACGATGTCGACGGTGCCGAAGGCGCATCTCCCGGATATCCCAAGAAGGCCTCTCGAGACTTCCTGTCAACATTCAGCTCCTACCCGACTGTCTTCGCCCCCCACGTCTCAAAGCCTACCAAATTACGCCGTGGCAGGCCGCTCCAGAAAAACATTGACCTAGACTGTTGGTTTACAATCCTGAGATATTCGGATCCTGCGCAGCTCTTGGAGATGCGTGATAAAATTGCCTCCTGCTATCGCTTCCTCCGAGACAATCCATCCTTGTGGAAGCATAGCCGGTCCTACCACTGCCATGACCTACCAGAGCCAACTTCTGAGTTGACGGAATTTCAGTACTCAGATTTACGCCACGGCCATGGTTGTATGAGTTGTGGGACCTCCGCAACGAGAAAGACGTATTGGGCTTTCCTCCGCAGGTGGTGCAAACCTTGTCTACACGAGAAGATTATCAGAGAGAGCGACGCTCTAACACACCTAAAGGGCACTAATGGCGAGGACATTGCCTTCATCTCCAAGTGCCTTCCGTCTGGCGTCATCGACTCGTGGGGCAATTTCGTTGGCGTTGGACCCGCCCCTAATCACTCGGTCAAGACTGTCTATCTCCTATCAGATGTTAAGAATCTCGTCGCAGAGTTCGTCAAAGAGAGCCAGGACAACTACGTGTCATGGCACGCTGAAATGCGGACCTGGGTCGCCAACAAAGCAGTCGTCATCGAGGAGCGACGCCAGTTCGCGCGGAAGATGGAGCTCTGGGAGGACACGACGCGTACCTCGAAATCTTTTTCATATCAGGAGAAGAAAGATGCTCGCAAGGTGTACTTTCTCGACAAGGCATCGAAGATGACGCCTCCCATCAGCGCGAGGCTAGCTGACCATTGCCCGTCCTTTAAAAGAGCCATTGCAATTCCGAAAGATCCAAGCATGGCGTCGTGGCTGCAGCTGAAGCCAAAGCTGGAGAAGGAGGCTTTTGAATTAGCAAAAGGGATTGGCCTGGCAGCCGGGATGCTTCATACTTCGGGTGGCGGTGAACGAGCTTCAACGGGCACTTCGACACCCAACACCGACGCCAGTATCGTCCTGAACCTCGACCCGCAAGGCTCAGCACATACGAGACTTCCGTTCATGCTATGTCCCCATGCACGCCTCGACGGGGCATGATACGTTTTTTTCCCTCATGGATATTTCACGACAAAGCTTTAATGGATGATAACATCTAATGTTTATGGCTATGGCGAAAGTGGGTTGGGAATCTGCATTTGTACCTTTTACGGCATGTCTCTTCCTGTATGCACGGATGGCGAAGCTGGGGCTGTTTCGTATGGGCTCGTAATCAGGCGTTGAGCACAGCGAATGTTTCCTCGGATACCATAGACATGGACTCTATATTTTCTAAATGACAAGTTTGCGGTTCCAGACGGCATAATGAATGACGGTGGAGGTGAAGAGGCTCGTCTAACTCGCTCGTTGGCGAATCAGCGGTCAAAGAGCTACGAGGAACATGAGGCTCTGCTGAACCTTGAAACGGGTCCTGCACGTCTTCGCCTTCTAATCAGAGTGCATGCTCCCCCGGATGCATTATCCGAAAAGGTGACGCGCGAAATCGGCAAGGCAGGATTAGATGAGCAGCGAGTTCTAGACAGCGAACGCTTTTGCAGGGCAGGGCTCCACAGGGCGTTATCTTTTTCCGCTTGCAAAGCAGCGCCGACAGAAATTTGGAAGCTTGCCTTGCCTCTTTAAAGGTGCCCTCGTCACTCTCTTCGTGCGCTCCGTCAAGGTCCCATCACACCACCGCCCGCCAACTCGATCGCGACCCTCCTCAACGCGCGACCGCAATGGCGTCCGTCTCCCGCAGCTTCACGCGCGCTCTGCGCACCGCCGCACCAAGCTTCCGCGCAGCTTCGACACGCTCCTCAGCGCGCTTCGCCGTCCCCCAACAAGCCTTCCGCCACCAGTCTCGCCGCGGCTATTCTTCTGAGCGGAATCTGCCAGATGGCAACCCGGATGTCATGCTCTATGGAGCTGGGGCATTGTTGACCCTCGCAGCAGGATACGGTCTCTACACTATGAACAAAGAGTGGTTTGGCGAGGCGGCAAAGAAGCTACAAGGACCCTTCGTTCCCAAGTTTGAAGACTACCAGCAGGTGTACAATTCCATTGCAGCTCGGCTGGAGGAGCGGGACGATTATGACGACGGGAGCTTCGGCCCTGTCCTGCTGCGACTGGCCTGGCACTGCTCTGGGACGTGAGTTTTACCTCGTTCCTCGATTGAACATGCAAAGTCACTGACAGCTAACAGCTACGACAAAGAAACCGGCACTGGCGGCTCCAACGGTGCAACAATGCGTTTCACTCCAGAGGGTTCGCACGGCGCGAACGCTGGCCTACAATCGGCGCGTGATTTCCTCGACCCCATCAAGGAGCAGTACCCTTGGATAACCTACTCGGATCTGTGGATCCTTGGCGGCGTCTGCGCCATCCAAGAGATGCAAGGACCCAAGATCCCCTACCGCCCCGGCCGTTCAGACCGCGACGTTTCGTTCTGCACTCCCGACGGCCGTCTGCCCGACGCTTCCAAGGACCAAAAGCACGTCCGGGCCATCTTCGGACGCATGGGCTTCGACGACAAGGAGATGGTCGCGCTGTCAGGTGCCCACGCGCTGGGGCGGTGCCACGAGGACCGGTCGGGATACAGTGGCCCTTGGACTTTCTCGCCCACGACTCTGACCAACGACTACTACAAGCTGCTGCTGGAGGAGAAGTGGGCGTGGAAGAAGTGGACCGGGCCCAAGCAATTCGAGGATGTGAAGACCAAGACGTTAATGATGCTGCCGACCGACATGGCACTCGTCCAGGACAAAGGTTTCCGGCCTTACGTGGAAAAGTACGCCAATGACAACGAGGCTTTCTTCAAGGACTTTTCGGACGGCGTGGTTCGCCTGTTTGAGTTGGGTGTGCCCTTCACAGTGGCCGAAGACGCGAGGTGGACTTTCAAGAGCTCGTTCGACTAGACTTTGCAAACCGAGTGCGAGCGACGGTATTGGGGCAGCTGCATTACAGGGGTCATAATATATCCATTAGACTACATAGAACCACGCTTACTGCATGTCGAGCGGGAGGAGTGTACAACAGAAAGACGAGGGGCTGGGTTCTGGGTCTCTTTTCCAGTGTATGCATATTCTCCTCTCCAACCAGCAGTAATATAGCAGCATTCTTCGAGCACGGCGCATACAGTACAGAATCATGTGCCGAAGAAATTCCCCTGTTCGTACTATTTGCCGCATCAGACTCTATAACTTGTCGTCCGACATCGCTCACGCAAACTCGACCCGGAATCCGAATATCAGAAACACATCAGCCTGCTTGTAGAATAGCCGCCATCTTCTGATGCTTGCGCTGCCACCATTTCTGAGACTCCTCGTCGAGCTCCCTCAGCTCCTCCATCCGCCTATCACCAAGCTCATTCATGGTAGCTTCGAGATCTCCAACGTCAGCCATTGGTATCTCAGGTATAGATTTGAGCGGGCTCCGATAACAGCTTGGTTCAGCAAGTGATTGGGGGACTGGCTCTTGGAAAGACACTTTCGGCTTAGGTTTCTTAACGTCGTCTTCGTCGTTGGCGACAAAGAGCGGCTCCTCTTCGTGATCGAGCTCTTCGGCGACTACAGGCTGCGGTAGGAGCATGTCTCTCATGGTATCCTCGCCAAGTGCCTGGACTCCAACGTGCCAGATTTCCTTGACGATCTTTTGCCACGATCTCGTCAAGTCATTGAACTCTTTTTCGTGATTGACCATGCTCATTTCAAAAGCAGCCATTTTCTCATCCAGCTCTTGGGGCGCTTCTACTATGCCGCCATTCGGATTCTTCGGGGTTGCCTTAATCATCGTGCCACCGAATGATGCGTTGAGGACACGACTAGACTCTTCAAGTTTGGCCCAAATACTGATCTGGAAAGGGGACGCAACTAAGTTATCTGCATCGGAGGAGGTGCGGGTTGTGGACAAGTGGAGCTGCTGGGTGAAATGGGCGTGCGTTGCGTTGATAGCATTTACAGCAGCTTTGTACAGGTTTGCGCGGTAGGCGATCGTAGTGTCTACAGATATGAGCTTGTACCCTTGAGCCTTTGAGAAGTAAGCGGCAGTACCATTGAACGAGAGAGAAAGTGGATGCATCTCGCTTGTCTTGGAACTGAGCACCTCTGCCTCCGGCGGTTCTGCCCTTTGTGGGCTCGAGGAGTTTGCATGCCATCCTATAGTCTTTACGTCCGCAGCGAACCGCGTCCTCTTCTTGGGTCTATCCTCAGCCTGGTCCTGGGCATCGCTCGAATGAAGCTTGAGTGGATTCCGTTTGGAACTGAACGGTGCCTCCGATCGTTTCTTGAAGATGCCAGCGATCGACACCACCTGCTTCTCTTTTACCTTCCGCGGCGAGATATATTTAGCATTGTCTGCGAGTGGAACCACTGCGGCGGCTGTCATGGCTTGGTCGATAGATTGTGGGAGACTGGGTAGAATGAGCGGCGGGGCCTGGCGGAAAGAGCGAACGAAAAGGGTTCGATGTTGATATGGAAGGAGCGACAGTCAGGCCACAGACCTGCAGCGGCCCTTCCCGGCAAAGTTCATCTTAAGCACAATCAATCATCCTCCATCTCATCACTCATGTACGCCCTTAGGCTCACCATCGCGCGAGTCCCAGAAGATTTACGCTATACAGTGCAGATTTTGGGACATACCCCAAGTATCCCGGACTTGGACGGCAAATACTGCGAAAAATATAGCAACATGGATTTCTGTTTGTGCTGGTGCTCTGTAATCAAACATGTAATGTACAGCCAGAATACCCCACTCGAGAATGAACCACGTCAACTTATGTATGCATGGCCACTTTGCTACTTTGGCGTCTCTGGTGCAGCTTCCTCAGCGGGGACGACCACACCCTTCTCTTCGAGCAGTTTAGCCAAAGTCCCATCCTGGTGCATTGTGATAAGAATGTCGCAGCCACCGATGAACTCCTTGTCGATGTAGAGCTGGGGTATTGTGGGCCATTCCGAATACTCTTTGATACCTGTGAACGCGGGATTAGCCTGGTGCCATGCGCCAAATTTCCGAGCCGAACGCATCTAATCAGCGCCCCAAGGCTCCTCCACCAGACCTACCTTGTCTGAGTTCGTCATCTTCCAGTACATTGAAGGCGGTAAATTTCTCCGGATCCACGCCCTGCGCGCCCAGTATCTGTATGCTCGCTCTCGAGAAACCGCATTGTGGCATCTCTGGTGTTCCCTTCATGAACAGCACTACAGGAGTATTCGCCACAGCCTTGTCGATCGCGCGACGTGTATCATCGGATAGCCATCGAATTTGCGAAGCTGTGAGGTAGCGCGGGACTCTGGTGGCGGGGACTGGTCGAATGCAGCGGCTTGCGGCTCGGAACGCCTGGAAGAGTGTGAGCTGGTGATCCAATACAAAATAAAACGATGGCTCTATCTTACAGATGGTAGAGCTGTTCTTGACCACATTGTGTTGGCGTTGTTGAGGTTTGGTAGATGTTATGGAGGCGTTCGCAAATATTTGGATGAGGTCAGGGTTCGCCAAGGCCGACTGGATATCACTAATCTCAAGCGCATCCCACTCTACCCCAATACAGCCATGAATACCCTTGTAGGTATGGTATAGCTCTCCTGTTGAACCGTACGGAGCTCGCACCATCATCAATGGTTCTTGAGATATCATCTAGCTGATCATCACTCCCACCACATGTCTCCGAATGTCGAAAAACAGAAGGGAAGCACGAAGCGCAGCGTTCACGTTTCCCTTCATTTAGGGACAGAGCAGCTTTAAAACCTGGCGGACGTATTGCGACTAGAATCTCCATCCGTGTCCTCCATAGACTAAGGTGAATCAGAGTGTTCAACTGATGATACCGTCAAGATTCGAAATCATTAAAAGACGTAGATGAGATTCACTGAATAAGAGAAGGAATTGAATGGACGCAGTGTTGTTAGTGGAGAATGAACGTTAGCAACAAAGCCAATCTCATCCGAGAACTGGGTCGATCCAGTATAGATGCAAGCTCTCGACATCTATAATAAGTACATTGAAATCGCTCTTCGACTTGAACAGATGTTACGAAAGATATCATAGCCAAACGCATGGTTGCTAATAGAAGTAACTACTACAACACCTCGAAATTCCCGATGTTGATTATGGTTCGGCCCAAGGATGGGTCTCTACACCGAACGGCCAGGAGATACAGCTGGCGGTGGCGTCTACCCTGCTATTAGAGGTATTGTTTTTGACAGTCTTTGGCTGACTTCCACCACGTTACATCTTGAGCAAGACTGCGGCTTGTGCGAGATGGAACATCACCTGTCTAGACAGTAGCAATGCGATCCACACATCCTATAGTGGAGAACGAAAATTTCAAGCGTTTCATGCCAGCGATGCACCGATCCTCGGGATGAATACGGAATCCAGCCATACGACGTACTTGTATGCGCAAGTGCATATCGTCAAGCATGATGCTTTGGGAAGATGATGAAGGATGGTGAGGAGCACGCCATAGCGTGTGGAGCTCGGTACCAGAGAAATTAAGGTTGGGCAGCATAAACGTGTTTCGAGATGCAGAAGAAGTTTTGAAACGCAGAGCCGCGGCCAGCTTCGACGGCCCGATCGGTCACTAGGGCGGGACCTAGTGCCCAGAGGATTATGAGAGGATTGTATTCGTTTGTTGCGTCAAAGCGGCGCGCTATAGGTGGGTCACGCATTGCGAAGTGTCGAGGCAGAATCATGAGGGATCTCATCATGCGCACCCAGGAAGGAATCCCGACGCCCTGATATCATGAGAGAGAAAGCAGCGGCCATACAACTAACAACCAGGCCAGGAAATCCTGAACACAAACTCAGATTGGTGAGACGCCTGACTCAGGGCCTCCACATACAGTATCATCCACACCAACAGCCGCTTAGGTTAGAGATTAAAGAGCTTGGAGCACGAGGATGGGGCTGTGAACAGAATATTCCCATACAAGAAATTCCTACTGTGTAAGCGCCGCCTTGTGGCGCAAGATACGCATTCCCCATCTTCGACAAATGGTGAGGGGGCCGGAAATAGCGCCTAGTAGATTAAATCTGGGTCTGGATTCATCGTGTCATGTCTGAGGTCAGATGCAGCGGAATAGCGCGTATCTACTGGGAGAGCGAGATGAGATGCAGCACGACAGCTAAGAAAAGGCGCGAAAGAGAAGAGGTTCGAGGATGACGGCTCAACCACACGATGTTGCCAATGGAGGGTCATTTCCACCGGCGCGGGCACTCATAACGACTTTGATGAGGCGGCAGGGGCCAGGTCCATGGAGCGGCACCGGTGGGAGGTGACAGGTCATCTAATTCACGTTTCCTCGTTGTCGGTTCCGTGGTATGCTCCCGCGGTCGATGGCAACCTCGGTGCTGGGTGTCGAGGGCTGTCGCAGGCTGTCCAGCGTACTAGCCATGGCGTCCCGCTCGGTGCTGTATGCGAGGCATCCTGTGTTGCTTCTGGGCTTCAGGTTGATGCGCGAGGCTGCGGCTGAGGCCCCTGCGGCGGCACAAGCGGCCGACGAGCGAGGATGTGCGGCGGTTCGTCGATCACGGCGTGGTGTTTGCTTGAACACGACGGTCGGTGATGCGTTTCGCCTCGTGGATGGGAAGGGGTGCCAACTTCATGCCGACGATGAGGCAAGGAAGACCCCCGATGATGTCAATCGGTGACTGCAACCACGCAAAATTGTGCGGATGGCAGGGGCGGTGGAGGGTGGAGCCTGCCTGTCTCACCTAGATGGAAGCGGCAGTGGGCGAAAGCCTGGCCGGACAGTTTGCGCTGCTGGCGACGGCGGCGAGGGCAGCGGCGACGACGGCGACTGGCCAGAGGGCGCCTATCGAACACGAGGCCCGGGGCAGCTTCGTTATTCCGTTATTTCGTTGTGCCGTCACACAGCGGGCGACGTGAGTGCGGGTGGGCGGGTTGTGCCACTCTGCGCTTCTGCCAGGTACCCGCGCGAGCACCCTCTCTCTTGCAGGGAGGATCGGCGCAGGGCCCGATCTATTCTGAAGTGGCCGCAGGTGAAACGTAATTTGGCATGCCGCCGGGCCACGACCCGAGGCAGAGAGAGAGATGGCTGGACACGGGCCGCCACAGCAGCGAGCGAGGAAGGAGTAAGGCAGCGGAGAGGACGAGCACGAGCAACACCACCGCCTCCTCCACCATCACCACAACCTCCTCCTCCACCAGGACGCGCAGGACTCGGCGGATGCGATCCAGCTCCCTCGTCCCCCGGGCGCAGCGGCGGCCAGAGCGAGGGCAGGCCGCCCACACAGCGTGCGCAACGTGCTGCGCGCCGCCAACCGAGCGGCTCCCAACGCCCGATGGCCAGCTGCCCACGACGCTGAGTGGCCGGCCTCAATGCACGCTCCCCCTCCGCCCCCGGCCTTGTTCCTGACGGCTGCCACCACTCGATGGCCCTTGTCCCCTGTCCGTCCCTGGCTGAAATTAACAGCCGCCCAGGGGCACGCTCTTGGTGCGCAAATGTTTCCTTGGCGTCTGCTTCCTGCAATCAACGGAGCCCTCATATAGCACTGCCGTTTCCTCTCTCTAGTCCCTTTCGCTCTCCACCGCAAGGCTTCACTTTCCTTTATACACTCGCTCTCGTCTCTCGTAGACACTGTCTCTCATTTTCAGCCAACTCCAGTCACTCCTTCCTGGACTTCTAGCACACTTTTGCAGAGTTGATTTCTGCCTGGTTTCCTTTCGCAGCATCACCGCCCGTCAAATCAAAAACGCTTTCGTCCAACCATCCATCCCTGGAATTCGTGAAGCCTTCGCAATCTTAGCCACCAGAAAAGAAAAAACAAGTTCCACCCGACAGTCAAGATGATGAAGCTCACTGTTGCCCTTCTCTCCGCGCTCGCTGCCGTCGATGCCTCCGAGATCCACGGCCGTCGCCACATCCGCCGCCAGGGTGACTATTATGGAGGAGGCTACTCTGCCATTCCCCTGAGCACCGGTGTCAGCACCACTGCCGCGCCAGTTGAGAGCTCATCGTCTGCCACCGAGTCCTCGTCTGCCGCTGCTTCTTCCTCGGCTGTCGCTGAAGCTAGCTCGTCGTCGAGCTCCGTGGGATACGGAGACGGATACCCCGTCGTTTCTTCCTCCGTTGTCCCCGAGGGCAGCTCTGCCGCCCCTGTCGAGAGCTTCCCCACCTACACCGGAACTGCTCCCGCCCAGAACCCAGAGAGCTCCGGCACTGGTGTCTCCACTTCTGCCATTGCCCAGGGCACCAGCTCCAGCTTTGTCGGAACTGGAGTCACCCCTCCTGCGTCTCTTCCCTATCCCACCGGCACTGCTCCAGTAGTGTCCGGTGAGGCCAACTCCACCGTCGAGACCTACACGACCACCATCTACTCCACCCAGATCTTCACCGTCACGGCCGGGACCTCCGTCAGCCTCATCACCAGCGTCGTTCCAGTCACCACCTCGGTCTGCACCAAGGGCGCCGAGACTAGCGGCGAGGCCATCGTGTCTTCTGGCACCGATGCCGTCGTTGTTGAGGCTTCTACTCCGGTCTCTGAGTCTACGTACACCAGCACTCACACCGTCACCTACACGCTCGGCACTGGTTCCTCTGCCCACGCTGTCACCACCGAAATCGTCGAGACGCTTACTTCGACCATGTACCAGACCATCTACGTCACCAAGCCTGCTGGCGGCAACTACGAGGCCACCAGCGCTGCCCCTGCTGATACTCCCACTGGCACTACCACGATTTCGTCGACTTCCACCACCACCAAGTACATCACCCTCACTGCCACTCCCTCCGGCACCTCCGTTGACGCTGAGGGTACTTCCGTCCCAACTGCAGGTGGCCCCGGCGGACCCGGCGGCGAAGAGTGCGCTCCTCCGGTCACCGTCACTGTCACCGAGCAGGAAACTGTCACCGTCACTGCCGGCGTTGAGAGCACTTCAGCGGTCGTTGTCGATGTCTCCAGCTCCATTGAGATTGCCTCGAGCTCCTCCGTCCCCTACCCGTTGGGCAACAGCACCGCTGTCTACCCAACTGGCGGCTCCACGGGTTTCGTGACCTACACCAAGCCCTCTGCTGGTTTCCCTGGCACAGAGGTCCCCACCCTCACTGACACCTTTGTCTTCCCGACCGCGACCGAGGTTGGCTCAGAGGTTCCCGCCACTGATGTTCCAACCACCACCGCTGCTCCCGTCGAATCCTCTGCTGCTGCCTCGTCCGTCGCAGAGTCTACGACTGCTCCTTCCTATGGTGGCTACTACCGCCGCTTCAAGCTCTTCTAAGCGCATCGCTTAGAGGCTAGATGGCATGAACATTTTCTTGGGCGATCTGCAATGTGGATGAACTCGATGTTCTTGCACAAATCTTTTCTGCACTCTGGTCACTTGGCCATTTCTTGTCTGGGTCGCTGCACTGTTCTCTGCGGGTGGGCACAGTCGTGTTCGATGTCTGGGCTGGGCTCTGTGGTAGGGGGGGAAAGACGAGCTTGTTACTTTGTCAAATGCGATCCTTGTCTTTTCACACATTCATCTCTGCGCTTCTGTACTGACTGCCCGCGAGAACGTTGCAGCGACCAGATGCGATGCTACGCGTCATGATTTTTCTTCTCTTTCTTTGGGTTGTTCCTCGTGTTTAGAAAAACCATCAGGCATGGCGGCGGAGTTCAAATGCATATTTCTCTAGAGCAACTGCTGCATCACAGCTGCCATTTTCCAATACAACAAACGACTGTTCGAACTCCACCGTTGGCAATCTTCACTGCATGCGTCCTTCTAGTACCTGGGAACTTCGCGGCTTCATACTGCGTATGCGCTGAGCGCTTTCGTTGTGCTAGAAATTCATAGCTTTTGCTAAATGACAAAATCCATTGGCCTGCTGGGCAGGTCGACCCCCTAGTCCTGTCCCTGTCGATCCTGATATATCCCTGCTGTGCACTGACGAAGCAACGCGGCCACATTCTCGATCAGGCCAAAGCGCCGAATGTCAGGTCTTCGACGGTCATGGCGGATTTGTGCACTACACGTGCGGGAGGAGCGAGCTTAATCACCGACCCTTCATCCACCTGTTTCATAAAGCGCGTGGAGGCCAAGTTGTGGAGGCCCACAATTAAGGGCGTTGCTGCGCCTCAAAGCCCTCCTCCTCTTCTTATCGACTATCGCCGCCACGACTCCTGGTTTCGATAAGCTGGGCGTTTGTCTCCACTCGCAAACTTCATGCCGCCTCCAAAAATATGCACCGTGGAAACTTTGGTTTGACAGCATGACAGCACATCTCAAACGCGAGAGCCGGGTTCGGCAAACGGTTATCCACTGTTTGTATTATGCATGGTGCAGTTTGGTTTGGGAGGTCAAGCGAGATTGCAGAGAGTGATTTCGTGGTCCCAGCAACCCGATCTCAAACAATAAGACGCGCACCTTGGCTTAATTCCCGAGGCGTCGGTACCATGGAACGCGAGGGAAGCTGGCGAGAAAATTTTCGAGGTTTGAGAGTACGAGGCTATCGGTTGTCCATAGCGTCGGTGTGAGATGAGGAGGAGAGGTCGGGCGCAAAGGCGTTGTGCGAGCTGCAGGCACGGTGCTGCGCTGTGACGTTGGAATCCCAGTCGCGCCCAACATTGGCTCGGGTCCCATAAGAACATAATCGGTGGATGCAAGGGATCTGCGCTAGTCTTTGATCTCGTCGAACTTCTCCATTGGCCTAATTCCACGTTTAGAGAACCGTGATCTGTCTTCTATGTGCACACTATTCCATCCTTCAACCATTCAAAGATAATTAGGGCCTGTAAGAATGATCCTCTCGCCTTGCTAGCGTCAATTTGGACCAGGGCCGTGTGCAAGTAATACAAAAACCGTTTGCTGTAACCGTGGCATCGAGTATGGACAGAGGAAGCCTAGTGGCGCGTTGCGGCACGCTGTGGCACATCTGACAAAGACACAGACTTTCCTACTGGGCTCTAAGGTTGAAATGGTGTTCTGATAGATCCAGGCCTGGTTATCTGTACGTTGATGCAGGTGGCTGAAGCACCAAAAGAGGTGGCAGATAGAGTCCGAACAATTTGTGTATCAGTCTTGAGCAAATGCGAGAGTTCGACGAGGGTGCGCGACAAAATCGCTGGGGCCAGAGTTGGATGGTCGGCATCGTCTACCTCAGACCAACGATGTATCAGCGCTATCACGCTGCCCCTCAGACCTAAAGATAGTGTCCAGAATCCTGTAAGTGCCGATAAGAACTCGCAAGCTCTGAGACTGTCCAAGAATACGGCAGTCGAGTCAAGCCCTTTTCAACACAAGCGGGCGTCTTCACAATGGCAGTCTCAGGTGGCTCCCTCCAAGGCCAGTAAACGACTCAGCGCAAGAGAAGCCTCCTATTTTCGGGGTGCAGCATCACAGCTTCCTACTCCAAGAAACCGCCCAAGAGCATTCAAAGCCGAGTAAGGGCCGTGGGCAGCGTCCAGTCCAGCCAGCTTCTTAGTCTAAGAATCGACGCCATACTTCCCGTCTCTAGCACACTCATCTGAATCACTCACTAAAGAACCCAACATCCCAAGCTCTCATATGACGTTTGTCCTTTTGTATCGATACTACGTATTCGTCATCAGCAAAACCCAAGAGGGGCATTACGCCTACTTCATTCAGCGACCAAGTGCGTGTTTTCTTCCGCAGCGACAGGCTGTTGGGATTCGTTTCATTCACGACTCGTCAAAGTGGAGCAGATCAGATTTGGTACGAAAACACAATGAGCTTCGTAATAATAACCCATAGCTGCCATTCCGGGTGCATGTCGTCACAACCTGACTGACTCCTGCGAGAAACAATGCGACAATCACTCGCACTGACAGTGAAGATTCAATATGCAGTCCGGTCTACCAATGGCCCTCGCGCTGAAAGAACATTTTCAAGGCTTCCTTTCATTCCAGATGTCGGTTCTCCACACTCAACGCCGATTTGCCGACATCCACAGAGCATGCTCAACCGTACCCGAACGTCATATGTCGTGGTGCTGTCAATATCCTCCCCATTTTTAAAGTACGCCGCTCAAGTAAGCTTTTGTTTGATGAAGAATGCCCGTAGATGTGACAGTTGCCATGCGCAAGTGATTGCGAGTATCGCCAACTGGATAAGCGTCCACCGCACGACGCGGGCATTCGTAGATTCGGATTGATCGCGGAATTCGGCTTCGCGCTCCTAAGGCAAAACGTCAGTTCGAGAAGGAGCTCGTAGTAAAAGCACGGCGTACTCTCTGGAAGACCTGCTCTCTTTTGATGTCCTGCAATCTGCTGTTCAGATCCCTAACCTTCTGGCTGATGTCATCGATTTTCCCTTTGTCCGTGCTCTCAATCTTGCTTGTCTCGCCGATTGCCATGTCCAAGGTGAACTTGACCGTGCCATGCACGCCGCTGGATCCAAAAAACCCTCCGCTAGAAGCGACGTTCTGAGGCGTGAAGCAAAGTCGGTGTTCGCCCGAGTCGGCAGCAGAGAAGGTGAATCGGCCATTTGCAGCGCCTCGCTGGGCAACAACGCGATGGTTATTGTCGAAGACTTCTTCAACGCTGATGAAGACGCCCACATCGGCGTTCGGGCGGTACGTTTTGGAGCCGTCGTCCCAGACCTGAGCATCGAAATGGCCTGGAAGAGTCAGGGACGCCTTATACACGCTCGTTTACCAAGTTTCTTTGAAAGCTTTGGCTGAGATAGGAAGGAGAGGGTGTTCCGTACCTACGACAAGTGTGTCCTTGGGCAACTCCTCAAAGAAGCATTTCTGCTGTGCGCCGTCGATGAAGAAATGCAAGGCCTGAGAGGGAATCGCTAGAGCGACAGCAATAAATAGCGACGGAGCCCACATGATTATAATTGTAGTGCCCCGCCGAATGTCGTTGCGTGCGAAGCTGGGGGGGTGGTGCTGGTCAGGAAATCGCAGGTTGAGAAACGTTGCCAATTCGACGCGACGCACGGACTCTATTCGCCGCGTCCCCGTCCCGTCTCACCTGAACATATCATTCATGTGACGCACCAATTCGCGAATACATCTTCATAATAGCTACCTGTGTAACGTTACCCTTTGTACATTCATTCCGAATTTGCCATGTCAGCACCTCATCAATTGACACTGGACCCTGATCAAGGCACACGTCCCGCCTAGGACAAGTACTTTCCACATCCTGTCGCGCTTGTTCCTGTTCATGAAATTCGAGTCAGCTTCCGCGGAAGAGCTCTGAAATCCATGCCCGACCATGTCTACATTCGCTAAGCTGACCCCGCAGATTTCCAACCCAACCGCTTAGACCTAGGTAAAAAAACTGGTTATAAAGCATCCTAGGCAAAGCCACAAAATACTTCTCTCGACCCCGATCCACTGTCGAACCGCGTTGCAAAACCAAGTTTCACGAACCATCGATCCTGCTGGCTCTAACTTTCATTTTCGCACTATCCTGTCTCGACACCTCACCAACATGGCTTTGTTCAATCCAGATGCGTCAAAGTTCAACAACCTCAAAAGTGCATCCAAAACCGTTGTCATTACTGGTGGCTGTTCCGGTATTGGACTCGCTACCGCCAAGCTCCTCTCCCAACTCAATCCAAACCACAACCTCGTCCTAATCGACCTCCAAAGCCCTCCATCCACATTTTCTCACTCTCCCTCCCGTCTACTAGTCCACACATGCAACATCACATCCTGGAAAGATCAGCGCGCAGGCTTTGAAGCTGCCTACGCCAAGTTTGGTCGTATTGATGCTGTCTTCGTCAACGCCGGAATCGCAGAGTATCAAGACCAATTCTTCACGGATGATTTAGATGCAAATGGGAAGCTCAACGAGCCGGATAGGAGAGTACTCAATATCGATATGGATGCTGCATGTGATACGACAAAATTGGCTATTCACTACCTGAGAAAGAACCAGGAGGGGGGACAGATCGCGATGACAGCAAGTTTGGCCGGATATCTGGCGAGCGCGGGCGCGCCACTTTATTCAGCTGCCAAGCACGGTATGTTAGACATTGATAATAAGAGGATTGTTGGTTGACCTAGAAGCAGGTATTGTCGGTCTGATGCGAGCGCTTAAGCAAGAATGTGCCAAAGTCAACGTTTCGGTGGGTGTCGTGGCACCTGCGATTACCGTCACACCCATTCTCTCATCTAGTAATCGAGACAATAGCAAAACGCCAGAGCAGCATGCAGAGGCAATGGCAGGCCACGGTGTGCCTCTCAACAAGCCCGAGTCGATTGCCCTTGCTGTTTGCTGGATGTTTGACCAGGGGATGGCGGCCAATGGAGCTGGCATCTTCATTCAAGGAGACAAGTTTGTGGACTTAGAGAGGGGACTAGCCAAGTCAAGAGAGCATTGGATGAGCAAGGACATGCTGAATATGTTCAAAGGCGGGAGAAATGCCCCTATATTCGCTCGACTGGACAGCGAATCTCCTTCGAAGCCGAAGATATGAGGATGGTTGACTTGATTCGTATGGGTCTAAGTACTTCAGCACGGGCGCAATGTTTGTGAGGCTTTGGCTTTACGGCTAAGGCGTGAGAGTAACTGAACTATCCTCAGCTGTCCCTGGGATACTGAAAGAAAGACCGCCCCAATACAAGTTTTGAAGAATTCCTCCGTCTCAGCGGAATCAGCGCTGCTTTAGTTTTACTCGAAAACGTCATGTAACTATAAGGCCCTTCTTCGGACGAGAACATGTGCAGTGCTGGCTTCGAATGTGTCGAACTAGCAGTATTCATAACTACGTTTTCTAGCTATACAAAAGTTTAGTGGGTCTAATCACTCAAGCAGCTACTGTATCTACGGCCAGAGTATCAACGTAATGGCTATTCCAATTGTAGATCGCTCTCCAAGGCACAAACATACAAGAGGAGGAGTCCTTGGTTGTATGGTAATCATGTTCATCGAAGCCGCAGTCGTAGCCGATTTGTTTCCGTCCAGTGATAAAGCGGCCCTCCCAGCTGTTATCGTTATATTCTTCATCCGTGAGATCCCATACAGTCTGTGTCTTACTAGAACCCAGTTCGCCTATCCGGGAGAGATTTGTCTAACACACCTTCGCGAAAGGAATCTTAATAGGCGTTACTACAACCTCAATTACCAACATAATTTAGAGACAAGCAGCTTCGGCTGTGATTTTCACATTCATGTAGGAATTCTATCTGGCTTGCGCTATCTGGCCGTGGTTCTCTGGATACAGAGGGCTCACCACTCGAAGAAGTGAGTGCATTATTTAGAAACGACGGTAAGGTTTGTTGTGTAACAGAAAGAGATTGATAACCGGGGATGCATAGTTGGGGACATGCATGCGGAGGCTACGCAGCAGGATGTACACACTGAAGATTTGGTAGGTATGATAACTCGAAGGAGGCTTGATAGTGCAGATTTTGTTTGCATGTGTTTTTCGATGATTCGATATTACTGTCTCTAGTCTGCCAAACTTTTGGTGTAGCTGCAATCCCAACGCGATCGCAATCCTACTCCAAGCACCTGCTTACAATCTCTACCCAATGATTAGAGCTGGATATCATTGTTCAAAAGCCGGACTTCTTCTCCGGGCTTGAACGCAGGGAGCCCGATGTACGGACATCCATCGCAGCGGAATGCATCTCCCAAAGCACAGTTTCCGCAGCTGCCCACCTTGCCTTGCACCGTGAAATCCACCTCAGCAAGGTCGTCAGAACCAAGCTTAAGTGTGTTGAGAGCCTTGTCGGCGGTAGCACGTTTTGCAGCGTCTTCGGCTTCAATTTTCTCCTTGAGTCCACATGTGCAGTCTTTGCAAGCGCGGCGTCGCTTTCCGGGCTTGGGCCTGCACTCGGGAGGTTGGACGACGGGAGCAGCCATGTCCTCTTCTGTTATAAGATCGTCTTCATCGATAAGGTCGTCATCGTCGCCAGTGACAAGCTCGTCTAGATCGTCACTAAAGTCGACGAAGCCAACGCCGAGTGGCTTTACGGGCTCAGGCTCCTTGCGCTTGCCGTTCAGCGGAAGGACATCTACATGAACCGGCGCTCCATTTGTCGTACCCCCATTTGTGAGCCCATTTGGCTTCTTCTTGCCCAGCTTCAGAGGTATCGACATGCTCTCCACTTGCTCGGGCTTCACCATGCCGTCTTTGCCCTCGATGAGACCAGCGAGAATGGCTTCGGTCTTTTCATTTGCTGCTAGAGCGCCGTTCTGGCTCTTGAATTTTCCACCAGCTTTTAGAGCGCTGACGATGTGCTTCATAATGTCCCTCCCGACCAAGCGCTCGCTCTCGCGTGCTGTGCCATCGGCGTCGGTCAGAAGTAGGACAACTTCGTATGTAGAGGCGGGCAGCTGGACGAGACCAGCTGCAATGCGGTCCAGCATCTGCAGGTCTGCAGAGGAGCGATCGTGGATCTCGTAGACTTTGTCGAGGACCTCAGGGTGGGCGGATATAGACGGCGGGGCAACGAGAAGCGTGCGCGGGGCCATGGTGGGCGTTTCGACGGTGGGCGCGAGTCTCTCGGTGGGTACAAAGGTAGGTGGACGAGTGCAGGGAGAGGATTCCTCAGGGAAGATATGACAGGTTTGTGCCAAAGGGAACGCGCAACATTTTCTAAGCAGTCTCCGCTCCGAGCCTCGGAGAAATGCGGGCTCAGCCAACACGTGATAGTCAGGTGATGACAGACGCGGACCCACTTCAACACATTAGCGCCGATGGCGAGAGTATGGGGAAGATGGCACGCCATAAGGCCCTGCCCTGAACAGCGCTCGCGACAAGCTGCGTGGCAGCTCTTCCACCAGGCTCTTGCTTGCCAGTGTCAGGCAATGGCAATGGGTTGGGCAGCAACCGCCGAGCAGTGCCAGAGCAACGAAAGCTGCTGCCGCGCGTGTCGGGCGGAGCCTCACACGACTCAACAGGGCAATGACGTAGCCTGTGCTCGTCGATCCGTGTCCAACGGCAGCGTCAACTGGTCGCGCCTGGCCAGGAGGAATGTGAGTGCTCCCAGACAGTCAAGTCAATCGGCCCTGGTTGCCATCAGAGTCCAATTGACGCGTATGAGGGCTTAGCTGCGCAGCAATTCTGCGAGCCCCGCTCCTGAACTTGACCTCGCGTGAGCACCCCCAGGCCGCTTTGTTCGACGAGACCTCCACCAAACACGGACGCCAGCACTCCAAAACAAAACATCAACGACACAGCTGCTGCCGCGGCCTTCCATCTGAGCCCGTTTCTGCAAGGTACGCCAGTCACACCGCCGAAACCTGGTCACTGTGGCTTCATCCGTGAAGCGCTGGTCCAAGCTTCGGTCTCGTGAGCACACCACTGATCTTCTGCCCGAAGCTTCTGCTTGTGCCTGACTACTTAACCCCATCCCCTCATCTCATTCTCACCCACCACACATCGCCTCAATTCCACCAAAGCACTAGTAAGTCGCTCACCGTATATCTCACCCTCCCTGGCACCAGCAGCCCCCGTGTGTACGCAATGAGCTCTTGCCATTCTGGACTCCGCCCGGGTCCGCGAATGCGAGAGCTCGACGGCTTGCCCATGCCATGTCAAATCGTCGGGAGACATTCCATGCTAACGTTGGGGCAGTGACTCGATCCCATAAGCACAACGACCGTGATCACGCTGGGCTTGCTGATGGCACTGCCGAGCCTGAGGAGCACCTCCCCCGCTACTTTGCCAAATCTGGCCACTCTGGCGAAGAGCCAAACAAGGTCAAGAAGAACGGCGGCGGCAAGGGCAACTGGTACGTCTGTTTTTTGTTTCACGTCTTGTACTCCCGGCGTCGTTCCGGCCGTGGGGACCCTATTCACAGACTCCGTCCTGTATCAATTGACTTCACCGAAGATGGCACTTCGCTGACATTGGTGACTTCAATAGGGGCCTTCCGGGCGATGAAATCGATGACCTGAACTACACCATGGCAAATCCGCGTCGCCGAAGCAATTCGAGCACGCACCAGATCAAAGACTTCAAGACGAAGTTCGAAGCTGTTGAGCAAGAGCCTGTCTTCGAAGAGGAGCTACACGGTGCCACGGCGGCCGATTTAGAGAAGCAGAGCACAGCCTCGACCTCCAACAGCTCCGCCAGCATTGAGGAAGAGGACGTTGAGAACAAGAAATTGTAAACCCTTGACCGGCTCGAAAGAGAGGTCTGGGGATCATTGGCATGATGGACCGACGGGCTTTGGGACAAGACGGCAAGCTTCCTGGCGAGGAAGTCTGCGTCTCGTTCTAGCATCGTTGTTGCACATCGTTGCCCATGATTGATCAGATGGACACTGTCCGATCTCCCGGCGACTGTTTACATCCATGTACACTACTTTCTGGGATCATCATGGACTCGTGGTGGGCGGTGGAACGGCTACCACGTGGTGTTCATTTGTCTTTCCTTTAGTAGCTCATTATAACTTCATGCTAGGGGCTTGATCAGGACTGTTACGAGTATCACGTCCAATAAGTAAAAAAAGGATAATTTGATCCACTCAATGAGCACGTTTGTCAGTACTGTTGGGGAGGTCAAGTCAGCACGTCGTTGCTGGTCTTTGTGTGTGTTGACAGCAGGTTTGGACCGCCATAGCAGCGCCACAGGTCGAATCCACTTAAATCTCCTGCGCGTGACACCCTTTGGCAGGATGCGAACGAGGCTGGTAAGCTGTCCATGACAATTGTCTGTGAACAAGTCCAATGATAATCAATCCATTTGCCCCAGCTAAAACACGTGAACGAGGGTGAACCATGGATCCTGTGCTGCGAAAGTGGAGAACTTGGTCGGCCTCGAGTGAACAAGGGTCATCTCACAGCGAAGCGATCACGATAGTATCTCTGACAGATCGGTAGTCATAGGTTAAAGAGTCTACAAGAGCGAGGGATATTAGTCGTCTAGTCAAATGTGGACGAGAGGCCAGTGAAGGTGAAGGTGAAGGTGAAGGTGAAGGTGAAGGTGAAGGTGAAGGTGAAGGTGAAGGTGAAGGTGAAGGTGAAGGCGAAGGCGAAGGCGAAGGCGAGGGTGAGGGTGTCGCCAAGAGGTGACTACTTGTACGTCCGTGATCCCTGCCAACAGACCCGAATTAGTAGCTCCATACCTTCTTGCGCTGGCAAAACACCAACGACCACTCCACCCACCGCGCGTTGCATCGCGCAACATCGCTCCCTCGCGTACGCCCGCCATGTTCTCGCCGGAGGCGTCCATTTCCAGTGGCCGCAGCTCGCTGCGAAACCCGCGCCGACGCCAGCGAAAGGACTCCGACGGCCTCCAGCAGCAGCCTCGACGGAAGCGCAGCAAGTTATCAGAGGAAGCCAGGTTTGAGGCCCCTCCCGCGAAGCACATCAATGGCAATGGCAGCGCGACAATGAACGGGCATGTCAATCATGCCAGTGCTGGCGACTCGATGGTCATTGTTGACATGCCCGTCCGCGACAAGAAGCCCAGCCCAAAGCGCAGCCTTCGCGACGACGCCGCCATATACCTGGTATGTAGGATCAACCTCAAGAAAAGGAAAACTGCTAACTGTACGTGACTTTAGACCAAAACGGACAACTACAACGTCAAGAAGCTACCTAGCTTCCCCTCGCGCCTCTCCAACGGTTTCGGTACGTCCATGTCTGCGCTACCACAGGCACAGCATCGCCTGACAGCTGCAGCGCCTTTTCGAGCCTCCGCAAACCCTTCTGCCGGCCTCGCCCTCGCTTTGACGCATGAGCACGCTTTGGCATGGGATTACACGGCAGGCGGTCTTGCCAAAGTCGTCACGCTCAACCTCACCTTTGCGCTCAAACCATCGGATCCTCTCCCCTTCGGTGCACTAGTGCGCAATGGTCCAACCAATGACTTTGGCATACTCGCCATTGCGCCCTCGAGTGGGAACATCACATTTTGGGACAATGTAGATACGGCAGAAGCACGCAGTCATTTTCCTCAGCGACACCAGGCCGTAGATGGAATGGTTGGCAAGATGCATTCTGGAGAGACAATCACAGACCTGGTCGATGTTGAACAAGCTGGATATGTCCTCATATTCAGCAGCGGCAGATTGGCGCAGGTCACGTTGCGAGATTCTCAAGGACGTCCCAGCATCGCAGTACATTTCATCCAAGGCGGCGCGAGCACAGGTGGCAGCTTCTTCAGTTTCAAAGGACTGCTCGGCGGCGGCATTCGGAAAACCATCGTTTCGGTGAAAGCTCGCCCGTCAATATCCAAGGGTCAGATGGAGGTCATCACAGCAACACGTAACGGAGTCTTCCAACTCTGGGATCTCAGCTGGTCTGGACAGCACGTCTTCAAGAGCGAGATCGACGCACACGCCGAAGTTTTTGATGCACTACAGGCTGGCACCGCGCCAGAAGCTCGAGGAGAAAATGAGGCCCATATTCTGGATTTCTCGATCCTGAAGACGCAAAAAGCATCCAAATCAACTTGTCTCCTAGTACTGGTTGCACTCATTGGACGTGGCGTAGCCGACTATTCGCTTCTGGAACTGGATCTCACCGGAGAAGGCGGAATTATCAGTCGTGCAATACCCGTTCAAAATTATCATCAATCTCAACTGCCGAAGGAACCCAGTGGGACCTTGTTGCTTCCGCATCCCGAGCATACGGCTTTCATACAATTCCCTGGTGCTATCGTGGTATCATCTATTCTTGAACTAGAGGAAACCCCCGACGCCCAGCTGCTATCTGACACTGGAAGACCGACACTCCCGTTCCAAGACACCATATATTTCCGCCAGGAACCTCCGATACATTTCTCAGGTCATGCTCTTGAGCACTCTGACAAAAAGGCCAGACAATCCTCTGTGATCGTTTTCGTCCAGAATTACGGAGCGCTTCAGGTCAGCGCCTCTCTACCTACGTCTGACTGTGACGATATGAGTAGACTCAAAGTTACGGCTCAAAGTAAGCTGGAACAAGCAACGTTCTACAGCACCATTCCGGATAACATCATCGACTTCTCTGTCAAGTCAAGGTACACCTTTGATCAGATGGAAGTAGAGAAAGCAGCCGAAGCTATTAGCGCAGGTGTTCTTTCATCTTCGTACGAAAACCTCGAGAAGGTGACATCATCAATGGACGAACAGATCCGCCATCGATCCTCCACGCTTCGCACCCTCATCGATCATCTGCAGTCAGACTATCCGCCTTTGTCATTCCCTACCAGGTGGCGCCTCTTGACGCACGCGGAGAAGCTAGAGTCTGCTCTGCACCTGTGGCATGCATATGAAGCACGGCTTCGCAATGAGGACGAGACACACGATCCTCTCGTTCCCCATATGTTAGAAGTCCTTCACGAGAAATTCAAGACGCAACTCCACACTGAACTAGGGGAGAATGACTGGGTCCGCCAATTTTTTCTGAAAGATATTGTTTCTATCCAGCAACTCACTCCGTGGGCTTATCAAGTGATACGCACGTTCTATTCGCTTGAGGATGAAGAGAGTCGTCCGTCAGTCATGTGGAAAGTGAGCGAGGCAAACGACATAATCCTTGCCGTGCTGGAAGCTGCGTACGCGTTCCGGCGGGAGAACGCAAGAGTTTACGGGATTGGCTCTGACAGCATTCAAGACTGCATCTTATTGCCTGCGCAAGGCTTCGATCTCATCAAGGAACCTTGGACAGCAACATATAATATAGTTGCTGCTGTTCGCGCCCTGGTCGACTTGGGCCGCCGGTATGCTCTTACGGGTTTCGAATCGGACGCTCTAGCGACTCTGGCACAGAAGCTTGCGAAGGACAACCCCCGACTTGTCGATATCTGCTGCCGAGTGCACATTGAAAGGTACAGCTGGGGATTTGAACAGAGTGACGAGAGGCGTAAAGTTTCGGCCAAGGAGTTACAAGAAGATTTCCTGAGGGCAGTACGACCAAAGCAGATCTATCACCTCCTAGAAATTGGACAAGCTCCTGCTGGCATGAGCATCGCAGAGCGATATAACGACATGGAGACGCTCGCTAAACTAGTCTGGAATGAATTAACATATCTAGAGGGCGAGCGAGACACGACACAGAGTAAGATGGAAGAAGCAGAGTGCATTGTCAAGCTAAACAGACTACGAGAACGCACCCGAAGCTACTTCACTAGGCACGGCAGTCACTGGGCTACTGCCTACTACAACAAGTTTATCCGCGAGCACCGCACAGGAGAACTTTTGGGGAGGGACAATATCGACCCGGCGGCCCTGACCAGCTATCTACGGTCCCACGCCTCTCGCGCCCGGATCATGTGGATCAATGAAGTGCTGAGGGAGAAAGATTACGGCACTGCCGGGGAATGTCTGATGGACTCCGCAGCAAAGAATGAACGGAACGCATGGTGCCAAAGGACCGAACTGTCTATGGCGAAGTTGGCGCTCCTGTGCCTCCAACAACCGGAACAGGACGGGAAGCAATCAGCTGGCGACCAACAAAACACTGAAGTCAGCGTAGCCAGCGCGGCTGAACGGCTGGATTATGCTAAGGTCCAAGATCAGTTATTCGATCGTTTGACGTCTATCATCAAGGGAGCCTTGGATGAGGAATCAGCTGTCCAGCTGTTGATGAATGAGTTTGGCCAGGGCTTGCAGGAGAGACCCGCTCACCAGCAACTGCTGCAACAAGGCTTTGAGGATCTTGTCAACACAAGGGTCCTGGAGCCCTCCCTCTTGATTGACGTTTTGACACTCATGACCTACGATGAGGAAGTCGCGACTACTCCCATCGCACTGTCTGATCAATTCGCGCTCGCTCTCAAGGCACTGACAATGACTTGGGAGCACATGGATAGAACAACCCGTGCCAGCACCCATCGGCTCATCTGGAAGCGGCTTCTCATCCGGGATGACTGGGCCGAGCTGAACAACACCAATGAACTTTCAGATGAACAAGTCACAGCTATCCTCAACGATACAACCGCCGGAATGACACTGAAAGCTTATATCAAGCTGTATGGTAAGTAACCGGACAGGACTCTGTTATCACCGTAGTTGCCGTGCTGATACATACAGACGAGAATGCAATGTATCAGGTCGTTTGGCCGAACCCATTGGAAGACTTGTTCGGAGCCGGCTGCACAGAAGCAGAATTGTCAGTCCGATTCGGATCAGAAGACCTCCGCAAGCCTATCATCAGCGACAACCTTGCAGATGATGAGACGTTACGAGAGTTTGCTGAGCGGTATAGACTTGGTGAGTGGTTCGAGGCGGCGATGGCATTGGCGAAGAGGCAGGTTGCTGCAGCGAAGACCGAGGAGCAGGCTCGTGTCCAACAAGAGATGGAAATAGCGATCGACTATGACGAGCTTGGAGGTCTGGAGGAGGATTTCCTTGTCTCGGAAATAGAAGCTGCGGCATCGGAGGCATTTGAGGGCGACGACGAACAAAGCGTTGCCGACCAAGACGAAGACGAGGAGATGGAGGATGCGTGAAGGGGCCATTCAGAGCATGAAACGAGACGCTCGGGATTTGATAGGATGGTCACCATGACCAGCAGAGAGCATCGGGCACGGCGTTTGACAATGCACAGACATTCATGGCGAGGGGCATTTTCGCAGCCGCGACTGAGAAGCGGCAAAGATTGGTTTCTGCTTGTACAAGTGTAACTTTAGTTAGCGCCGGCGGGAACGGAATGCGGCAGCGGCTAGCACCAAAAAACGGGGCTATTTCGGGCGAGAAAGCATCGAGAGCAAAGCCTGGCAACGAGCGTGATGTTCAGAGGAGCAGCCGTTGCTTGCGACGAGCAGCGGGCCTAGAGGCAGCGCCAGCTCATGCATTCGACAGCGCATAAAGGACGTGCGGCAACGATCTCTGCGTTGGATGTCACGTGCAGGAGTGTTTCCCTTCTCGGCGCAGCGTCAATGCGCGTCGTGCCTGCCCGGTGCCATTCATTGTTTTTGCTGGCGGTCCGGACTTGCTGCACTGCGTCGACTGCGGCAGGTGCGACAACGACGAGCAGTGCGCGCGGGCAGACCAGCCTGGCCACCCTGTGCCCCGGACGCCGAGCAGCAACGCAGTAACACTGGTTCTGGCCTTTAATAAGACGCCGTGCGAAGTTTAAGTGGCCCCCCTGCCGTGAATGCCAACGCCGCGCACGGCCCCTTTGCCCAGCCGCCCCTTCTGTCGAGCCCCAGGACTTCACCGCACTCCACACGGCCTGACACCCTCCTCCTCACCACCCCAAGCAACAGTCATTCTTCTCCGCCCGGCCACGATACCCCGACGTCCAAGTCTCGCGGCGGCTCGACGACAGCGGCGGCTCTTCTCGACCATCCTCCCGCGCCGTGCCCGCCTGCATAGCCCCCAGCGACCGTCCGCAGACGCCTGCCGCCTCTCCATCGACCCATCTCGTGCTCTTCGTCCCCCAGCCGCTCTCAAAACCGACGCAGTCCATCATGGCAACAGGCACGAGCTCCAGCAACGTCGTTGGCGTCCACTATCGCGTCGGCAAGAAGATTGGCGAGGGCTCCTTTGGCGTCATCTTCGAGGGCACCAACCTGCTCAACCAGCAGCAGGTCGCTATCAAATTCGAGCCGAGGAAGAGCGACGCCCCTCAATTGCGCGATGAGTATCGTACCTACAAGATCCTCGTCGGATGCCGTGAGTAAATTGTTTCGTTACCCCCTTTCGCAGCCTGCTACTTCAGACCTTCGGCGTCATGGAGCCGCTGATGGGCGGCCGTGCAATGCCCAAGGTATACATCGACCTTTAGTGGCCGTCGTAGTGTCCTGCAATTGCATCGACGCGCTGAGATGCAACGAACTGCAGCGGGCGCTGCTCGGTATCGCGCCTGTGTGCCTCGCTACCACCTCATATCTTGTCCGCAACCAAACTCGTCAAGATTGCAAGACGTCAATCTCTCCGCCGACCATGTTTGCTAACCCTCGACTAGCCGGCATTCCGAATGTGTACTACTTCGGCCAGGAAGGGTTGCACAACATCTTGGTCATTGATCTGTTGGGGCCCAGCTTAGAGGATCTGTTCGATCACTGCAACCGAAAGTTTTCCATCAAGACTGTCGTCATGGTGGCAAAGCAGATGGTATGTTTCACAATATACACACGGTCAGTAATCGTCTGACACGTCATCCAGCTGTCAAGGGTTCAAACCATCCACGAGAAGAATCTCATCTACCGAGACATCAAACCAGACAACTTTCTCATTGGCCGACCCGGTTCAAAGTCGGCCAACGTCATCCATGTTGTCGACTTTGGTATGGCGAAGCAGTACCGTGACCCCAAGACAAAACAACACATCCCGTATAGAGAGCGGAAGTCGCTGTCGGGAACGGCCCGCTATATGAGCATCAACACGCATTTGGGTCGCGAACAGTCACGAAGAGATGATCTCGAAGCCCTTGGCCACGTGTTCATGTATTTCCTGCGCGGCGGGCTGCCTTGGCAAGGCCTCAAAGCCGCGACGAACAAGCAAAAGTACGAGAAGATTGGTGAGAAGAAGCAGACCACGCCAATCAAGGATCTTTGTGACAGCTTTCCTGGTTCGTATCTCTTGACTGTTCATCTCGATATGTCGCTTACATTTTACAGAGGAGTTCAACAAGTATCTCAGCTACGTCCGCAACCTTGGCTTCGAAGATACCCCAGATTACGATTACCTCCGCGAACTCTTCACCCAGGCTCTGAAGAGCACTGGCGAAGTAGAGGATGGAGAATATGACTGGATGAAGATCAACAACGGCAAAGGATGGGAGGTGGTCAAGACACACCCTTCCGCAGTGCATCACCTCCAGAACGCGAACCCAAATCAGAACTCGTCGACGGCAGTGAATGTGCACGGTCACCAAGTCAGAGCTCAGAAGACCCCTCTTCCGGTAGACCACCGCCGTTTAAACGACCCCCTCCCAAAACCCGGCGCAGTTCACGGCGCACGGCAAAGCCCCAGGGACGTACAGCACGGGAGGTACACCTCGGACGCCGCCAAGAGGAAGAGCGCGAACGATCTGGCACCCCCAGAGGGATCTACGCAGGCACAATTCCCGCACAGCCAGACAAATCTGGCTCAGCAGAGCCGAACCCCGCAGGTACAGAGCCCAAGTGCAGCTCAGCCGAGACGATCGGAGCCGGAGAAGCCAAGCGTAATGAAGAAGATCATGAACATTATCTGCTGCGGGGCAGGCAACTCGTAGATCTTTGACGGTGCGCTTTCATGTCCCATTGTTCTCTCATCTGAGCATTCTGTTTTTTGAGCGAAGTCTTATTTTCGAACCCAGCCACTTTTCCTGTACAAGGTAGTTTGTAATCACTATAGACGGGACGAAAATTTCCTTCTACGCCAGTAATATTCACGACCAAGTCATGGATGGAACACATTCTCTTCTCTTCAGTCCCTCCTCAGCTTTCACCAATTGGGAGCAGGGCTAGCACAGGAAGCTTTCGCAGGTGTTTTGGTGTCGGGTCGGGTCTTTGAGGCATCATTGTGGCGCTCTCTTACCTTGATTTCGTAGGATCTTGGGGTTGAGCAGAAAACCTGCATGTGGTGGAGCGTTGATTCGTTGAGCGGACGTTTTCGCCTCGGCTTTTGTCGAATCAAGCATCTGGGGCCAGGTCCTTTTTCTTTGCAACTTGAGGAGTAAATGCTAGGTCCAGTGAATAGAGACTTGAAATCATGTTTCTCATCCGAGTAATGTTTGAAGAGATTAACAACGTCCGGGTGCGATCAATCTGCAGAAACTCTACGAAATTTAGCAAACAGTATATGATCTTGAAAGCCAGGAAAGACATGCAAGAATTCGGCACTCACATTGACATGGATTATGAACTTGGCGATGAGCACTCCACAGTCCTTCGTTTGCTGTTCTGTACCAAGTCGGCGCACGTGCCTCGGAGGTGCCTGCTGCTTCCGCGACTCCATGATCGCGACTTCCAAAACCTCCACACCCCGGACTTTCCATCCACAACGCGACTTTCCATCCTGCAAGGCTCGCTCTCCTAATTTTCCAGCTCGCCGCGATGGCGTCCGGTCGAGATGTACGCGATATGCTCGGACTGTCTGTCGGCGGCGACGCTCAAAAGACGGCCGTTCAAAAGCGACCGAAAACCACTGCGCCCACAAGAAGAATACGTAGGTTATTACTGGACATGCTAGTGAAGCAAAGGAAAATGAAGCTGATTCCTGAAATGATTAGAGGGCGTTGCGCGCGAAGTAGCAGCTCTATATGGGGAACGACCGCCTCCCGTGGCAATATTCGAAGAAAAGAAGGCGTACAGGGCAAAGAGACAGAGCACTGGCCCAGCCAAGAGATGGTACAGATTTCTCTTGAATTGTCAAGATTGGGGATGCCTGCTGACCATTGCGCTAGGGTCCAGCAATCTTTCACGAACCAAGCTCGCATCGACGACCTCATGCTCAAGCACTGGCGGCGCAAGCCTGCGCCCCAGTCGGCGATTACGAACGGCGAGGACAGTGCAATGGAGGACACTGAGAACATGGAGCCTTTTATCGAGTCAAATGCGGAGTTCCTCAAGTACAACGTCGAGCCTGAGATGCCAACATTCACCGACGAGGAATATGATGCACATTTACGGAGCAGCGATTGGAGTCGAGAAGAGACAGATTACTTGTTCCAGCTGGTAGCTGCTTTTTCATATCGATGGGCGGTGATATGGGATCGTTACGACTACCAGCCATCTGCCAATTCCTCTCTTGCAGTACAGGAACCATCCATAAATGGAGACTCGAGTCAAGCGCTTGCTGCTCTGCCGTTTGCGCCGTCCAAAACCAGGACGCTGGAGGATTTGAAGGCACGGTTCTATGAAATCTCAGCAAAACTGATGAAGTTACATATACCAGAGGTGCAGATGGACGCGGACCAGTACGCAAAGTACGAAATGCTTGCAAAATTCGATCCTGCGCTTGAACGCACTCGCAAGACACTCGCCTCCGCACTGATGAACCGCAACATGGACGAGGTCAAGGAAGAAGAATTCCTTCTAGCTGAGCTTCAGCGCATCAACATGGCCGCCAATCGCCTCGACGCCGAGCGCGAGGAATTACGCTCCCGTCTCGAAGCACCGGTACCTAATCAGCAGGTCGCCGCAGGTCTCACTGCATTCACGTCTTCGCAGGCTCTACAGGCGCTGTTCCAACAGCTGTTCCAACAAGATCGAAGCAAGAAACGCGCATCAGGTGGTGCACCAGGGCGCCTCAGTCTCGCTGGCTCGGATATCCTAGCTACACCTACATCTGCGCAGCACGCTCAAATAGCCGCCAATCGCCGCCAATCCATGGCCACCCTACCGCCTCCCACGCCGATCCGCAACCTCAGCCCTCAGGAGGAAATACGATACAATGTGTCTACTCACGACCGTCTTACGTCAGGCGTCACGTTTGGCTCGGACAAGCTACTCAAGATGCGCCAGGCGAAGAGCAATGTGCAAACGCAGAAGATCGCCGCAGCACTCCAGCAGCTCGGTATCAGCGATCTAATATCGATCCCCACGGCACGTGTCGCAGACGTATTCGAAGGACTGATCGGCAAAGTAGGGAAACTTTTGGACGTGCGGAAAGTGCGTGAGAAGGAGGAGGGCGAGTGCCGAGTTCTAGAATCAATGAAGGCCCGGCTGAATGGCGGTGGAGGTGCCGATGGTGCTCAAGTAGACGGCGCCGCGGATGGAGAAAAATTGATGAAGGACGAGATCCGGGATAGTCAGGAGGATGTCGAGGACGAGGACGAGGATGAGGACGACGCAGCAAGAGAGGACGATGCTGATGCGTATGGCGAGCCGGATGATGTGGACAACGACGTCGACGCAGATGCAGAGGGAGACGATGAAGATGAAGATGCAGAGGGAGAGGAGGATTCCAGGGCGCAGAGCGTGAGACAGCCCAGCGAGTCCATGAGCACGCGCCATATCTCGGCGGGTCACAAACGCAGCGCGAGCGTGCTGAGCCAGGCATCGACCAAGAGCTCGAAGCGCGTGCGGAAGTAGGCTTGCAGAGCACGGACGGGGATGCCCTCCAAGGTATTTATTTGGGTGGAAACCATGGACATTGTATGCATAGCGTCGGCGTCTAAACGGGAGTGAAAAGGATTGGATCGGAGCATTCCGTCCTTGTCATAAATAGCCATGATTCTTCTATTTACATTGCCCTTGAAGTCGAAGTCAATGCCGCTCACACACCGAGAACCGGAACCGAAACCCAACGAAGGCGGACAGTCTATTGGAAGCACAGGCAGGGAAAGACTACTTTGGATGCCAGAAAAGACAGTGATGAAAGGAGGGGTTGGAACACTACAGGGGTATTGAGGTCTATGACCTTGCGCGGGGGTCGGGTTGTTTACTCCTCCTTGTACGCCTGTTCGTGCGTTGCAATGGCACTGGACAAATCAGTCTCGAACCCGAAAAAACTGGGGGGGGGGGGGGGGGGTGTAAAAGACTTACCGGCCACTGGGATCTGTCTGTTTACTCCATGTCGGCGTCCATCGCATCACAGTCGAAGCACAATGCGGCGGGAAATGCTCGTCAAACATGCACCGATACCAATACGCCTCCTTCGAGTCCGGAATATCCTCTCCCCATTCCGGCTTTGGGTTCTTCATCATCTCATCTGTGACGTGGATTTCCGCTTGGTCCTTGAGCGCGTCGATCCAGCCATAGCCCACGCCGTCTGAGAATTGTTCCTTTTGTCTCCAGAGGATCTTGTCGGGGAGGTATGGCTTCGTATCTGGCTCGTCGGTGGTGTCAAAGGCTTTGCGCAGAATGTACTTCTCGATGCGCTCCTTCGTGATCATCTTGTCGGCAGGGTCGATGTTCATGGCAACGTCGAGGAAAGCCTTATCGAGAAAGGGTACGCGGGCTTCTACTCCCCATGCCGACGTGGACTTGTTGGCCCGGAGACAATCTGCAAGATGCAGGTTCTCAACTCGGCGTATGGTTTCCTGGTGGAAAGCCGCCTTGTCTGGAGCGGCGTGGAAGTAAAGGTAACCACCGAAGATCTCGTCACTACCTTCCCCAGACAGAACCATCTTCACTCCAAGAGCCTTGATCTTGCGGCTGAGAAGGAACATGGGCGTTGAGGCTCGGATTGTGGTCACATCGTACGATTCGAGGTGGTAGATTACGTCTGATAGAGCGTTGAGTCCATCCTCGGTTGTGAAAGTAAATGTGTGGTGTTTTGTGCCGAGGAAGTCTGCCACTTCCTGCGCAGCAGCGGAGTCGGGGGCACCCGGAAGACCTATTGAGAAGGAATTGAGCTGCGGCAGTACCTGGACTGTCGCAAGCTCGTTGGTGTCGTCGATACCGACAAGGCCTCCAGGGGCGTGGCCGTCTGCCTGGACCCCATTGCTACCGTTGACTCCATTCGCACCATTGACGCGCTTCTTTGCCAGCTCATTCAAGCGCAGTGTCTCTCGCTGAGCAATCGATGCTACCAGGCTCGAATCGAGACCACCGGAGAGCAGCACGCCGTATGGTACCTCGGCCATCAATCGCTTCCGCACCGAGTTCTCCAATGTGTTTCGCAGATGTTTATAATCAACGGGCGTTGCTGGGATGTTGGAGGGCTCGACAAGCCACTTGGGATCAAAGTATCGTGTAAGTTTATCGGTCTTCGAATCGTAAACATGGCCTGGCGGGAAGGAGATGATGTCGTCGCAGACAGGATGCAGGCATTTAAGCTCCGAGGCAAAATATACTGCTCCAGGCGTCGTGCTCGACCGTCCAAGGTAGAATGTAGTGATACCAATGGGGTCTCGAGCAGCAATGACTCGGTCTTGCGCCTTGTCGTGGAGGACCCAAGAGAACATGCCGTCTAGGAATCGTGGCGTCTCTGCATCGTGCTCAAGGTACTGCGAATGTCAGCCCTGCTTCGACTCGCCTTTGTCTAGGTCCAGCCTTACCAGAGGAATGATGACCTCGCAATCTGAGTGTGTCTTGAAGTTGTAGGGGTTCTTGAGGCCCTTGCGGAGAATACGGTGGTTGTATATCTCGCCATTGACAGCCAAAGAGATGGTCTTTTCGTCGTTGACCAACGGCTGCGCGCCAGAATCTGCCCAATGTAAGTTTTGGGGAGTTGCCAGTCAGGTCGTGTGACCACATACCGACACCTACGATACTCAGACGCTCGTGGACCAAAACTAGGCGCAGTCAGCGCAATGTCCTGTCGAGTAACAATGACCTTGCCCGAGCTTACTAGTGTCGTTTGCGATCCAATTGCCACCTATATCCGCTCAGTTATCTCGTCCCCGGCGCATAGTGTAGGGATGTGCTCACTCCAATCGGGCCCCCGATGTCGGACGCTGTTGCGGTGAGTCAAAGGAGTCGGGGGGCGTGTTTTCGAGGGGAGACTCACGCCTTGCCCATCTTCAGGGCCGTCGGCTTGAATTTCTGTACATCGGGGTGTCTTGGGAAGTGTTAGTCACATTCTTGGACCATGGCGAGGGGCAATGGAGGGACAGCTGGTGATGGGCGCATACCGATAGCAGGCAAAGATGCCACACATGTTGGGTGCTGGCGGGAAGGAATTGGATGTGTGAAGCAGCGAGCCGGCCTGGAGGGAGTCGGACAGCTTAAGTAGCAAGCATGGCGAGATTGAGAAATGGTAATTATTGAAAAAGCGACTGAGTCAACCCGCGAGTTCGGGCAGCCGACATGTGTGCCCCACGTCACTAGGCAAGGCCGGCGGTAGCCACCTTCTCGCCCTTGTGATCATCCCCAACCTCGAGCAACACTGCAAACACGAGCAATTGTGTGGGCGAAGCCGCTTGAGGTGGGATGCGAGCATTTTGTGAGGGGCGAACTTGTCCGCTATGCGTCTCCAATAAAAGTCCCGCAACCTTGTTCCCCCACACTGCAACTCATTGGATCACATCGGCCCCCGTGACCATGACTAGATGCACAGTTCCCAGAATGAACAAATCATATTGTGTGTCTGCACTGTTCTTACAGGTGGCGCTCTCGCTGGGAACGTTCAAACCCCCCAAGCCCAAGCTCCTCCAATATGCTGACAGGCCCGCTCAGGTTTAATCACGCAGGTAGAGAAAAGCAAAAAGGAAGCACGCCTGCCCATTCCAATCGAGATGCTCCACGGCACAGCAGTCCATATACCCCACACTCTACCCCTTCTGTCGAAAATCCGGGGCGGCCGTTGGCGCAATCCCACCCCAGACATTAAGCTGCGGGGAAGGCGGCATCAGAACAAAAAGTAAGCAAGCAGAAAGCTGAGCAGGCACAGCGCAGCCACGATCTGGACGGAGACACCACCTGCAGGTGCCTGTTGGGACCCCATGGCCGTGCCGACTTGATCCTTGGAGTCTTGAGTGGATCCCGTCTTTCGTTGACGTAGGCCGGAGGTCGAGTCCTCAAGCCGCTTACGGAGATCTGATATGGTGGCTTTTGCGTCCGCTAGCTGAGCTTGGAGATCATCAGAGGATGTGGGAATGGCGTTGACAACCCCTGCGGCAGCGGTACTAACCGTTGATGCTAGGCTCGACGTGGCGGGATTTTGGACCGACTCTCGTGCCTCTCCCAGGCTCTTTGCGTTCGTGGGGCGGCTTTCGGGGCGCGAGACTGAGCCAACTGGCGCCTCTGATGCGCCTCGTTGCGGAGTGACGGCTTCCGGGGACGGGGACGGGAGGATGGACGATCGGTCATGGCCAGCGCCGTTTGCCTTTGGAGTTGTTGTCACGAAGTCGTCGGCTGGAAGGAAGCTGACCCTAATCTTCTTCTCCTGGATCGAGCTTTTGGCCGTCTGCTCGATATGTGACCACTGCGCACGCTACGTCAGCCTAGTCCCACGCTTCTTTCAGGAGACGTACGATGGACGCGACATTGGTGAACTCCTTATCGGCAGACACAGCAACCGACTGAACAAGAAACTTGTCACGGCACTTTGCATCGAGAGGCGGGTCCTCCTTCATCGCCTGGAGGAGGACTGTAGTGATACGTCAGCTTGCTGCAGACACCCCGCGGGGGCGCGCATTGAGGCAATTGCATACTCTGCACTTCCACATCTTTGCCCGGCTCAATGCGACCAGAATTGGGCCTCACGCAGTATCTGCACGGTTTGGTATCAGCCAAGTGGGGGGTTGGGGGTGGACATTGGAGCGTACTGCTTCGGGGCCGTGGTTTTCACCTATCGTGTGTCAGCCAGCGGTCAAGAAGGGAGGCAAAAGACTGATAGCGCTTAGAGCGCATCTCGGGGAGGGGACTGCCCACCTTGAAGGCGATCGGGTCGGTGAGTGGGTTCTTGAGGCGGAGGATCTGCGAGACCTCGTGCTGGAACGGCCCTGTCCGGACTCAGTACCCGTGTACGCGCTCGTCGGTACCACTCACTCTTGAATCCGAGCTCCGGTGGGTCAAGCTCGACAGACATGGCGTAGATGCAGCAAGTGGGGACGACGACTGAGGTTGGTGATCAGATGCACAGCGGCTTGTGCGGCGCAAACAGGAGCGGTGCCCAGCGGCGTAGCAGGGGATCGCGGGGGGAGGTCGGTCGGCAGCAGGGAAGCGAGTTCGCGGAGGTAGGCGGGAGGAGGTGCGCGCAGAGGCACGAGGTGTGGGTAGAGAATAGGGCGGGAGTGTGTATTGCGGAGTTGGACCTGGAGCGAACCCACAGGCACCATCTCCTCGCTTGTTTGGAGCCGGGATGGCGCCGCTGAGACGTCACAGCCCGGAAGCTTGCTAGTCCTCAGCGACTCGTCCTCCTCTCGACCTAACCTTTCTGCGACGACCTGCACAAGGAACCACGGGCACCTTCTTTGCTAAAGTCTGTGTCTGCCTAATCACAGTGCACAGGCACCAGCGCCGCCTTTCCATACTCGAACCCCGCCACATACGCCATTCAACAAGTCAACACCGCCCTCATTCAATCAACCTCACTGACACACTCCACTATCCACTGCACAGCTCTCAGAATGCCGTCAGACCTCGAGCAGTTACTCGACATGGGCTTCGAGAAGGAGCGGGCAGAGATGGCTGTCAACCAGTCGGGCGGGTGTGAGCATCCCAGCCTCTATGATGGGCCGTCATGCTAATCCAAAGACAGTGCAGGGCGCCATCGACTGGTTAGATAAAAATCAAGAAAAGTCTATCGAGGAACTCAAAGAAGTCGACGCCTCCACCGAGCCTCCCGCCCTCCAACCTGGCGAGCAGGCACAGTCGCTTGTGTGTGACGACTGTGGCAAGAAATTCCGCTCAGTCGCTCAAGCCGAGTTTCACGCATCAAAATCAGGTCACGAGAACTTCTCCGAATCCACCGAAGAGCTGAAGCCGCTTACAGAGGAAGAGAAGAAGGAAAGGCTGGAAGAATTGCGCGCTCGCCTGGCCGAGAAGAAGGCTGGACAAGCCGAGCAGGACAAGATGGACCGCAAGAAGAACGAGCAGATCCGGATGAAAGCTACCAAGGAGAACCAGGACATCAAGGAGGAGCTCCAGAAGAAGGAGCGATTAAAGGAAGCCCAGGCGAAGAAGCAAGAGAAGCTGGACGAGGCCGACGCGAAGAAGCGGGTGCTGGCCAGGCTCGAGGCGGACAAGCAGGAGAGGAGGAGAAAGGCAGAGGCTGAGAAGGCAGCTCGTGCGGGCCAGGCGCCGCCCACAGTCGCTGAGCCGTCGGCTCCAACCGCTTCGGGACCGAGCACGTCGAAGCCAGCGTCCGCCTACAACGAGACTCGTCTCGCGCTTCAAGGGCCTTCAGGACGCATCATGAAGTCTTTTCCTGTGGAAACAACGCTCTTCGAGGTCGCCCACGCACTGCAGGGAGATGGCATCGAAGTAAACAGCTTCACGCAGAACTTCCCCAGGAAAGTCTTCGATAAGACAGACTTCGGCATGACGCTCAAGGAGGCAGGCATGGTTCCGAGCGCAGCTCTTATCATCAAATGATCCATCGAGATGATTAATTAGCCAGGACGCACATGCCTTGTCTTCAATAGTACAGGATTTCCAAAGGAAAGTTCGGTGGTGCTCCTGAAAGCCACCATATTCTGCATTGATGGAGTGAAATGACGGGTCGGCACGTCTCAAGACACAAACAAGATACTGTGCACCAGTCTACAATACATCCTACTCATACTCATCGACTCCATACATGCCCATCTCTCTTTGCGTCGCCACTATATCCATAGGTGCAAGGCCTCTCTCCTTCCTCATGACCAGTGCCTTCGCATCCTTGCACCAATCGCATGCATAATCACAAGGCGGATTACCCTCATCATTAAAATATTCCGCAATCATTTTATGTCGGCACTTGTTCGTCGCTTCGCAATAGTCGACCAGTTTTTTTAGACTCACGCCTCTGTTGTCCATCTGCTTCTGCAGCGCTGCCACATCCGCGCCCTTTCCTGGTATGCGCGCCCTGTCTCGACTCATGAGCTGTGCGCTTCGCTCCGCGTCTTCACGTCCGTAGTAAAGTATGCAGATGCTGGCTTTGCCGTCTCGACCTGCGCGTCCCGCTTCTTGGTAGAACCCCTCAAAGGATTTGGGGATTTGCCAGTGGCACACGAAGCGCACATTATCCTTGTCAATGCCCATGCCAAAGGCAGTGGTAGCGACAATGATGTCGTAGCCACGCCTGCTATCTACCCAGCCCGCTAACGCATCTGATCGATCTGTGTGTGGTAGACCGGCGTGGTAGGGTTTGGCACCAATGCCGTCTGATCGGAGTCGTGCCGCCAGGCTTTCGGTGTCTTTGCGAAAAAGTGTGTATATTATTCCCGAAACACTATCTAGTCGTTGATTGAGGCTTGCAAGCTGAGACACCCGCTCCGGATCATTGGTACGTCGGGCGTGGACTGCCTTCAGCCAGGCAAGGAAGCCAGGATACTGGTCTTCCTCATCAGACCTGAAGCGCACTTCGTAGTGTAGATTCGGTCTACTTGTTGTCATCCTAAATGTCTTCATCTTGGCTGGGTCAAGACCCATCGTGTTGATGATGTCGTCGCGAACACGCGCCGTGGCGGTTGCAGTGAGACATATCACTGGCACCCCGGGGAATTCTGCCTTGAAGAACGAGAGCTGCTGGAACGCTGGCCGGAAGTCGTGACCCCACTCGCTGATGCAATGAGCTTCGTCAATCGCGATGCGTGCAAGTTCTTTCTGGGAATGTACGATGCGGAGCAATCTACGAAAGGACTCCAGCTGGCAATATTCAGGGGTGACGTAGAGTAGTCGTGTCAAAGGGTGTCCGCATCGAAGGTCCTCGATGATGCTGGTTTTGTTGGTCGCCGTCGTTGTGCTGTTGATGGTTTCCACTCGAACTTTTGCTTTCCGCAGCGCGGCCACTTGGTTGTTCTAGATCAGCTCTTAACAAAAAGGTCTAAGGACTCTTTAGCGCATGTCATACCATCAAGGCTAGAAGCGGGGACACGACAATCGTGACTAGGACCATTAGATGCTATTTGACGAGATTCTTGGTAATACTGACTTCCAAAGTCGACAACGGCTGGAAGTTGGTAGCATAAGCTCTTGCCAAAAGATGTTGCAGCTTGGAGGAAGACGTCCTCGCCTTCCAGCGTGGCCGTAATAACTTCGCGTTGGAGTGGTCTACGGCTTTCTGTTAGATTACAAGGACTCATAGATAGGCGTGTCATACCTAAAGCAGTGCTTTCCAAAGACTTTACGGAGGACCAGCTCCATTTCGTACTGGGTCGCCCTCTTCCCAGGCATTGCGGGTAACAATCTAAGATCGAATGGAAGTTTGAGACTAGCTTAGAACCCCGCACAAAGCGTACTCGAAGGGAGTCCTGGCGGAGTATCCCTTTGCCCACACCCTAGTAGTGTAAGGAAGTTGCCGTGCTACATTAAACGGATGCCCTTTACCAGCAACGAGGGCAAGCGCGATTGCGTCAGGTGAAGGCGTGCCACACTATTCGCGCTAGCACGTGACCCGGAATCAGCCCCACCCGACTCGAAGCGGTTCTTCGATTCTGTCATCCAACAAATCTGAGATCCACGTAATGTTACTGAAAATAATCGACTACACAGGACCAGCAGGGAGGTAGCATGCTAGAACCAGCTTCACCTTGGCTGCGGTTGAGTAGTCTTTGAGAGTCCATCGATGCCTGACGAGGCAAAATTTGGCGAAAGAAATCCCTTTCCCACCGAATCGTCTAATCGCTCAGTGTGAGAATGGAAAGGGAAATCACACTACAACGAGTATGGACGCAGTGAAATGCGCCGTCCGCCGGCGGATAGCTCGGTCGTCGAACTTGCAAGACGCCCCTGCCTTGGGAACAACTCCATAAAAAGATTACCTGGATCTCATGGAACGAGGTGGATGGTCAACAATGCGATGGCTAAGAGCGGCATGCCTCGGAAAATGAACTTGAGTGCAAGATTTATGCGGTTGGGATATGTGAAAAGGTTGGGAAGACGGTGTTCGTCCCTTGCTCGCCCAACCTCACCACATCTGCATTCCATGGCCATGCGCCCACGGCCAATGTAAGGTCAATGCAAAGACGCGACGACGCGTTTGACGCGACTCCAAGGGAAAATGTGGCTCAGATATGTGGGAGATAGGTTCCAGTAGTGCTGCCCTTTCCTGCGCGTTCTCTGCATCTTTCCATCGTTCCCACCATGGTGATCCGGTAAATTGAGATCCTAGTGCATGTCTCTCTAGAGACTTTATGCTAATGTATTGATTACAGACAAAACGCTATGGCAGGCGTACTGCTCATGCTGTTGAATGTGGTTGTGGAGGCGTCAACCCAGGTGAACTATCCCATGAGCTCACAGTTTCCACCAGTTGCGCGTGTTGGAGAACGATACAGCTTTCAACTTGCGCCAACTACGTTTCACACGGATTCGAGCAAACTGCAATATTCACTGGGTGGTAACCCTTCTTGGTTGTCTCTCAACGGCCAGAACAGGACACTTTGGGGCACACCAGGAACGGATGACATTGGCGAAATATCCTTCACGATAATAGCCGCAGGAGAAGCTGGCGCTGTCGCGAACATGGACTCAAAATTGCTGGTCACTGATGACTCGGCTCCAACCGCTACAGGCAACATATCTCAAGCACTGTCAAACGCAGGCCAACTCTCTGGGCCAGGGAGTGTTACTCTGCCACCTGCGGGGTCTTTCGATATACGCTTTCCTCTGGATATGTTCCAGAAAGATCATAAAAGTCTGTCATACCATGCGACACTGGCAGACCATACTCCCTTGCCAGCGTGGATCAGCTTCGATGCGTCAGCGTTGCACTTTGCCGGAACGACACCGCCTCTCACATCTGGCCCCCAGTCCTTTGATATCCTTCTTGTGGCTTCCGACACACCGACCTATGCGGCAAGTTCGAAGCTGTTCAGTCTCATAATCAGCGACCACCAATTGCTTTTCAGACCGACACAAGAGACCATAAGTGTGGCCAAGGAGGGCCGTGTGGAGATCCTAGACCTTCAGGCGAAGCTCTTTCTCGACAATAAAACCGTTAAAAATGATGATGTAACCATGTCAGCTACGTTGCCTTCGTGGCTATCTCTTGACGAGCACACTTTTGCGATAACCGGACCACCCCCTCCTGGACTCATGTCACAGGATCTTGTCATTACAGCAAATGACAAGTTGGGCGATGTGGCAAAGATGTCGATTCGTTTGGAATTTGAATCTAGACTTTTCACAACTGAAGTTGGCCAACTGAATGTAAATGCCGGCCAGTTCTTCGAAAAGCAGATTCCGCGGTCTATCTTGGCTAATGACGATATGGAACTGTCCGTGGATCTAAAGTCGCTTGGCCAATGGCTTCACTTCGATCCATCGACTTTCACCATCTCCGGGACAATTCCAGAAGACTTCGCGCCCAGCGATGTTGAAGTGTCCATGACGGCAAATTCACTAAACTCAGACTCGAAGGATGCTCAATCGTTTCAGATCCACGTCCTTGGATTCGGGACCCACGTGTACACTGGTCCTGTCTCTTCATCAACTGCCACCGGTATAGCAAGCGGACCAGATGCTTCAAGTTCAGTCGTCACTGGGAGCCATTCAGGGTCAAAGAGGGTTGGAGTCATCGTAGGCTCCATATTTGGAGCAGCCGTAGCTCTTGGCCTTATCCTTATCTTGATCCGGCTATTGTGTAGAAGGAGGAAAAAGAACGCAAAAGGGTACATCAGTCCGCGTAGCCCCCGTAGCCCTCGGAAAAACGACATTTCGCGCCCCATCTTAATGGAGGAAGAATGGAGCAGCCCGCCGAGGACATTCGAACCAGACCTGGAAAAGGGAGAAGGAAAAGAAACACTGCCAGAGCGAACGCCAGAGTACCCTCCACAAATAATGCTCGACCTCACGGAGGTAGAGACGCGTTCTGTCTCAAGTTCTATCGATGAAAGCGCCGAAAAGATTCTTGCGGACTTCAACGACTCTGCTTGGGGCATCAAGGACGATGCTGGTCCATCCCATCAACCCACCGACTCGATGCGAGTGCCTACTGATATGGCACGTAGGGAATCAGAAAAATCCCACCTTATTCGCAAGCATAGACGCAAAGCTACGGCAATATATCGTGACCCATATCGAACGTCAAGCTTGCCCATCAATCGTCGGCTTACTGGGCTTGGACATGGCCGCCACACATATGTCCCATCACAAAGTGCCAATAACTCGTCAATACTTCGAAGGCCTCTTAGTGATTGCACCTTCAGCTCCAAAGCAACGAGTATTCCATCCACAGTGCCATCAGCATTGCCGCGGCCCGCCATCGCGCGCCACACTACGCAGCTGACGTCGTTGGACAAGCGCAACAGTATCCGCCTTGTCCCTTCCACGTCTACTAGTCTAGTGGGCCGTAGAGAAGCAGGTGAAAGGACATACGACTCTGTGCGGAATAGATCCTCTGCCCGCAAAAGTTTGCTAGATCGCCGGACGATAGATGAGAAACGACAGAGCTACATCAAGAAGCGCGCTTCTGCTCAATCACCCTTTTTTGGTGCGAGCTCCTCGCGGATATCTTCTGCAAGTTACAAATCGCCCCTATCTCCCAACGATACTGCAGATCCTATGCAACCAGGATCTTCCCCTCTGGCGGCTAGAGGCGATATTCACGATCGCACGAGAAGCTTCAGAGATATGTTGCCGGAGAGTTTGAGGATCCGGAAACCATTACAAACGCCCTCTGTCGAAGCGCCACTTTTTACACCGGGCAGTCTACGCCAACCGCGAACACCGCGATCATTCACTCGAAAGACCACGTCTGGGATGGACAGAGACCGTGCACAAAACGGTGATGAGCTGCCAGTGACTGGCGTGTTCAGATTAAGATCGGGATTGAATAACTTGACAAGAAGTAAAGTCTACGAAGATGACGAGCTTAGTGAGAGCGCATATTCAACAGAAGAAGAGGACATCGAAGAGGCAGAGAGGCAACGCGAAACGATGAAGCCGGACCAGTACCAGTTCACATTGCCCCCCCTTAAACTCAATCCACGGAAGAGCCGGAGTAAGACTCAAAGCAAGAGGGACAGTAAAAGATCCAACAAACGAGATCCCACCCCGTATTCGCTCGCTCTTGAGCATGGGGGGAAGGAGAACTATTCCTCATCATATAGTCTTGCACAACCAATGGTTTTGCCACGGAGCAAAAGCAAGAGAAAAAGTGCGACAACTGCTCAACCGCCCGAGCGACCAAAGACGGCTGTAGGACAGCGCCATTCATCGCGCACAAAACGGTCGCTCACACCGGCTCGCTCTAGCACACATTCACGTTCACATTCACATCAGTATTCCCAAGCCCGGCCATTATCTCAGCACTCGCACAAGTCTCGCCACTCCCAAGCTGCTCACTCGCGCTCCCAGTCTCGCCAGGTCTCAGTAAAGCACACACGCGACCGTTCACGCACTCAGTCATCTGCCTATCCCTACTTCGACTCTGTACTACCGACCGATTCAAACAAACACAAGTCGCAGCCCCCCGCCACAGGAATACGCCGAGACACGTCCGGCTCGCTCCTCCCTGGCGACCTCTCCGGCAACATGCTCGACTACGGCGTCACCGAGGACCCCACAATTGAAGAAATAGCCTCCAGCTCCATTGGCCTTCGGGCCTCGAACGGCCGCGTCAACAGCCCGACGCACAGTTCACGACTGGCGCTCTACCATGACTCGTCCAATGCCCGCGACCGAAAACGCCGTAGCAGACGCATTACTACTATTGGACCTCATATGAAGAAGCAAAAGGTAGGCCTTGGGATGAGTCTCACGGGGGACAGTCTGGAGACGCCGATGGAGACGCCCAGTGCTGAGAATCGGCGAACAAGGGAACGCACACCTTTGAGTCTACTGGACAATGGTAACGGGGCGAGTCCAGAAAGGGCGAGAGTGGTGGAGGGCAAGGGTAAAAAGGTCAGTGTTGAGGGGGGGATGAGAAAGAGCAGTGCGTGGGGGAGTTTGAAGGGAGTCTTGACTCGTGGGCGAGAGGCCAGCTTGGGCGCGGATCGGGAGACGAAGGCTTTCCTTTGATTACTGATTGAGCACGAGGAGGTAATCTTGCGAGCAGACGTTTCGAGGACCAACGGTAATTTTGAATAGTTTTCGTCGATTGCAATAGTAACCTAGAATATGCGCGAAGTTTCTCCACCCACGTCAAAATGTGTTGACCTGTGACAATAGAGCTGTAGGTGAGATGAGATGACCATGTGCAGAAAGTGAGCTTGCTGCAGCTCTTTCGGTTAAACCCGATATAGGATGAAATGGGGTGCAGCCATTAACAAATGTACTGTCATGACATTTTTCGTGAACGGTCAGGTTTCGTTATGTACAATAGACTATATATACATGGCGTCTCGTACAACAAATGTCGCCCCTGCTACGAGGGGCATCAGCTAGATAAGATGATGAATTCGTTTTTCATTCCCATGCAGTGAAATGTCAAGTGCTCAACTCGATGCAAAGAGTCAGTCGAAGGTCCTACACGACGGCAGCACCTTGCTCGCCGTCGCCGAAAATGCGGAACTGGATGAAGATGGTCACATCCTCTACCATTGTGCCAAGCGAACCAATGAGCCAAGGGAGATTGATGAGAAAGTATTCTCTCTCGACGGAGTGGAAGAGAATCTGTTGGAATCAGTTGAAGCCTTTTGGTTAGATGTGATTTTACATACTCCTGCACCATAGGTGGCATTGCCTAGCAATGAGAGCATGAAGAACAAGAGCGACAAGCCTTCGCAGGACCTGTCCCTCTGGTTTTTTATAATCTGGGGGATGCGAGCGCCTAGATAGCACACTGCGCTTGCGTAGCCCAGAATTTGAGCGCCCAGAGCCACGTCTGTATCCCCACTGTCGTTGTCGGTGGGTGTTGGCTGCCACACTCCCGTCTTCCATGCGATAGCCCAGCCTGCAGCTCCTACGACGCACACGCCAATGATGCTCAGCGCATTCTTGATCCATTCTCGGTGTACAGGCTCCCCTTCCACGATGCTCGGTAGCGAGTTGTTTCTGGTAGTGCTGTCTCTTCTCCTCCCACTCGTTGCCGAGCTTCTCCGCCGGTGGCTCCCAGGTAGGCCAATGTTGCTGTCCCGTCGGCCTAGCAAAGGTTCTTCGGCGGCGTCGTGAAGGGTGGATCGCGTGGATCGGCGCCTCGTTTTGCGAGCATTCACGAAGTTGTAGTACAGGCACTGAGATATAAGGACCAGATCGGCGAAGCAGAAGTAGATGGCGAGGGCGATGACGGTAGGAACCAAACCAGCCCAAATGGCGCCCACTAAGTTCGTAATGTCTCCAATGAACCAAACGATGAGGAAGGCGAGCGAGATGCCCTCTGCCGAGCCCTGCTTGTAGTTTTCAACTAGCTGGGGAACCTGCGCGTACAATTAGGCCCAAGACAGATACTGTCGCGTGGGGCTCAAGCTTACGAGTAAGAAGATCCATGAGGCCAGAGAGATGGATCCAAAGACACCCGAGAGGGCTTCGTGGGCTGTCAGAGGTAGGCCATCGGCCAGGATAGAGAGGCCCGGCATGCTGCGATGTGCGTTGCGAGGACTGGTCGAGTGGGGATTGGTGTGAATGGCAGTGAAGAAAAAATGGCCTGCAGCAGTGCAGCGGGTATGACGCACTGGGCCTGGGCACTTGCGGCGACGCCTTCCTGACGCGGAATAGAGGCTGGCCGAGGGTCACAGGTGAGGGCCAGGGGGTTGCATGGGCGGAGGGGCCTTGGACGGGAAGCGCAAGCGGATGCGACAGGGGAAGGGAAGAAGTACGCGTGTCTGCGGCCAGAGCGTGCTCTGAAGTGTTGGGGAGGGGCACTGCAGCACTGCACTGCTGTGGTGTGGTGCACGGCAGAGCAGACAGCAGAGGCTGCACTGTGCAGAGGCAGCACGAGCGATGGGCCGGCTGCGAGCGGCGAGAGGCGAGCGGTGCCCAGGCCAGGGACAGTGGGAACCCATTTTTAGCTGCCAAGGTGCGCACGTCGCGGGAGGAACCCAGCCTGCACCTCGTCGCCCTCTGCTGGCCCTTCTGCGCGCTCAGTCATCGCTCGTATCACCTGTTACCCTCGAGAGCCACTCGTTTCTCTCGTTTCTTTTGTGCTTCCACCCCTCGCCTTCGTTTGCCTGCCCATCCGCCCATCCGCCTGTCGCTGTCCTCGCACGCCCATTCACCAGTAACCCCCCTTTAATACCGGAGGCCACCTTGGACCACCTTCAGTGAAACATCGAAGCCCCCAGCCCCATATAGGCCGCGACTGCCTCCACGCGACCTCTCACCACCACTACCAAACACATCCACCACCATGCGACACTCGTGGCTCCTGTTCGTCGCCGCCCTGCCCGCCCTCTGCTCGGCCCTGAGCATCGAGGAGGCCCTCCACCTCGACGGCATCGAGGCCTACCTGCACCACGGCGAGAAGCGCCAGGCGCCAGGCACCGGAAGCTCGGCTACTCCATCAGAGACTCCCGCAAGCTCTGATCCACCTTCAAACACCCCAACGCCTACGCCTACACCTACGCCCACGCCCACGCCGACACCAAGCCCCTCTGAACCCTCATCCTCGGACGGCCAGCCTCCAGAGACACCGTCGAGCGCTCCCCCGCAGTCGAGCAATGCACCGTCGACGCCCACACCCACACCCACGCCCTCCGACGAACCTTCCAAGACCAGCAAGACGCCTGTCGTGTCCACTTCCGCCCTCGTCGCTACTTCACTGGAGCCCTTCACCACCTTTGTCTTCTCCACTGCCAGTGATGGAAGCGTGAGCTCCATCATCCAAACCGGCTCTCGCACCGCCCTGATCACCACTGGTCAGGTCCTCTACACCGACCCGGCTTCCCTGAACAACGATGGAAATAGCGGCGGCAATGATGGTGGCCTGTCCGACTCGAAGAAGAAGATCATCGGTGGTGTTGTGGGTGGAATCGGCGGCGCTATCCTCCTTGGTGGCATTGCTATTGTCTGCTGGCGTATCTGGGGCCGAAAGAAGCATGTCAGTGAGGACGACGACGACCTAATGGCTGGAACTGGCTCCGCTCTCGGCGACAAGCCTGCCGGCTCCAACACTGGCAGCCCTTTCCAATCCAACCTCGAGCAATATCACAACCCCGGTGGACGACCCAACGCTGCATCCAACTTCTAAGCTGTCTAGTACCCTTCACTGTACATACACAGCCCTTGAGGGTTTGTTCACGAGACCGACGAACATTTCGAATGAGCACGCGGGGCGGTTTTTGGTGCTTGACCCACTTGGCATCACGTAACAGCTCGAGGCGTTGCAGCACAATCTACAAGCTGATTGTCGTGCAAACTTGAGCTGCTAAAGGTCGGGCGTTCCTGGCGTTGTCATGCATTTCCTGGCGTGAGTTGTACCCTGTCGCGCTCATCTATCGGCATAGCGACTTCATAATCACAACACGTGCCTCCCCCCCAACTGATTGTAGGGCTTGGAGAGCAGTCACATATACACAAACCTAATGTAGCCCTTCAGGATCATACTCTGGAGGCTTGCGCACAGAAGATGCCATTGATTTCTTTCACGTCATTCCTTGCAGAGCAAAATCATACAGGTGGTCAAGTCGGATGGCCCGCCGATACAAATTGTAATTCAAATCATCAAAAGCTTGCTTTTACCAAATTGAATTAGTAGCCACTTGTTCTCGATGCACGTGTCACCCTTCCATCCTCATCCATCAGCGTCCTTCATTTCAGTCCTTGTGCTCTTTTCGTCAGTGATGTCTTCCAAGTTCATGCATGATTGTGGCGGGGTCGGGCTAGGATTGCCGGCGGTTGCAAGCTCCCAGGGGCTTGTCTCAGGTTTCAACACCGTCGCAACAACGACCAAGACTACTGGATCGGGCTACGCGAGTACCGAGCAAAACGGTTGGAGCAAGAGATGCTGTAGGGCTTTTGATGCGTGCGCTACGTCCCCTTTTCATATGAAGCGCACATGGTCAGTCCCGCGCGGCCTTCGACGCCTCATCACTCTGGTTTCTCGATCGTGACGACCCAAACTGCGACCCTACCCATCATCACTCGGATTGCGACACTTTGGGCCCTTGAACTCTTCTACACACTATCTTCGAGCAAACATGAGGTTTCTGCCATCCACCCTCCTCTCTTTCATCCTAATGGCCCTCCCATCAACACCTCTCGCCTCACCGCAACCCGCGCTGGTCAGCGACGAGTACATGCATCTGATGCCTCTACACACGCTCTTCCTGCGTCAGACTAGCGATCTGCAGACTTTCACAGGCAGCCTAGGCGGCATCGCTGCATCGCCCATAACAAACTCTGGCGACTCAAAGCGACCCTTTTCGGTGGATGGGAGCACCTTTGATTCATTTGATAGTGCGGCGCAAAGGAGCTGTGACAATCAGGCCAACGACTGCAGTCAGGCGGCCAATGACGAAGGAAATAAGGGGCAATTCAAGGTGGGAGACTGCGATACCCAGAAGGGTACGTCCAACATGATTGAAGCTTTCGAAAAAGGGTTCTAACAAGAAGCAGAAGATTGCAGGAGCGCGCAAGAGGCTGCGACAGTCAAAGACTTCAACTCGGGGGTTGCAAGCCAGAATATTGGTCCGGATCCTCAGTTCCCAGACTTTGACCTGATCTGTGATGCGTAGAGAGCACTGGAAAGTGCGTATCTGTTCTCGACTGTGGAGGCCGCTGGACTGAGCCTGCAAAGGATGTAATTGAAAAGCATCGTCATATACCCTTCATAATGAATTGATATCAACTCTCGACTTTGAAGCCACTCGAGCCGTGCTACATTCAAGCCTAGTAATCGTGTGTCCCTGTCACGTGAACACAGTTTGTGGAAGCGAAATCACAGATTCGGAACCACGAACTAACAACCACTTCAGGTGACAAAAAGCATCACCATCCATTCCATTAGCTACTCGTTTAACGTCTCTCCCTGAACATGATTTACTAATTGCTCATCCATCTCCATAGCGAACTCACTCCTGGATGGCTCACCTCGAGTTTAGCAGGCGCGAGATGCCAACGTAGCAACCACATGCACTCTCCATGCGCGAATCTTTACATCTAAAAACGGGAGTCATTGGAATTTGGCGTCTTGTCAATTTACAAGGGTCTAATCGAAACCCACCACTGCGCAGTCCATCGCCACAATATGGCTCCAAAGTCGCGCATACCGACTGTAAAGTCCATTCAATCGCTCCTGAATCGCATCGGATCCGCAACAAGCGGAAAGCGTGAAATAATCGTCAATCGTTTATCGCGAGATCTGGAAAGACCGAGGATATGGACCACGGAAACAGGAAACCGAAGCAAGAGGATTCTGAGCATAGATATGGGCATCAAGAACCTCGCCTTCTGTGTAGCCAACGTAAAAAGGGGAATCGGCTCGCAGGGATTGGAGATGTCACTCGAAGCATGGCGTCGACTTAATGTGACGGAGGAAGTGCTGCAAATAGCTCAGCAACATTCGTCAGACGAGGTCGACTTAGATGCAGTCGTCGATGGAGAACCCGAGGATCCGTTCACACCTTCTGCGCTGTCACTCATGGCGTACAAAGTCGTCAAACAAACGCTGCTCACGTACGACCCGGACATTATTCTCATCGAACGCCAGCGCTGGCGTTCTTCCGGCGGTTCAGCAATTCAGCAATGGACTGTCCGAGTCAATACGTTCGAGGGCATGTTGTGGGCCATCTTGACGGCATTACGCGCCGAAGCAGGTGCGATGAAATCGACAAATGGAGGCTTAGACAAGCAGTATCAGGTGTTCGGTGTTGATCCTAAAAGGGTCGGGAACTTCTGGGTGGGAGACGACGTCCGCATGACTGCATCAAAGGTCCCCAAACAGATACAGGACGAAGAGGCTGCAGCGACTGACGAGGAACTCGGTAATGTCACAGTAAAGAAAGCGAAGGTGCCCAGTCGCGGCAAGGTGGAAAAGAGGGCCAAGATCGAGCTCGTTCGGTCGTGGCTTTCTCCCAAGGACGCCCGCGCAACCATCAACGCAACACTGGGTTTGGACATGGATTCACTGGACTTTGAAGTTTCTCCCATCGCCTTCAAGTTCTCAGAAGAAGCACAAGCCACGAGACATGCTTTATGCTCGCCGCTCTCAGTCAGCGAACGTCGCTCACGCAAGAAAGCGGGGACCCTGGACGTGACAAAGCTCGACGATGTGGCCGACTGCTTGTTGCAGGCAACGGCTTTCGTGGCGTGGGAGGAGAACAGAGGAGCCGTCAAGAAGTACTGGGACCGCTTGTCCTCGGGCGCAGAGGACGAAGGCGGTTCGCCAGGAAAGACCCCCGAAAGCGCTCCTGCTGCGGGGAAAAGGCGGCGAAAGTCATGATAGCAGACAAAGGCAGTATACTGCTCCAATCTCGTAGCAATAATCACTCGGACAATTCTTGAGCACATGCACTTTCAATTTTCCACGATCTGGCCCCATCTCCGCACGCACTTCTCGAATAACCTACCAGAAGATTATCTTCACCAAAAAAGTGACCAAGGTCGGAGTACCCATCTCTCTAGACTCGGCCATTAGGAAAGATTGCGTTTCTGAAAAGCTTTTCACTCTTTGCCGTGACCATGACCCATACAGACGCAAACCGCCCGGTCCGCAAGAGGCAAAAAAGCGGGTACCTGGCAGCATTTGCCTTCCCGATCCCAACAGAATGCGGGCCGATTGAGGAACTGGAGCACCATCGGAACGCTAGCAAGTGTGGAGCTCGCACGTCGTCGAATCGGGTTCGCCATAAAACGACGAGTGCCCGACGGACAACGCAGCGATTGTCAGGAGGCAGAGACTGATGGGTGATGGGATTTGATTGGTATACTATCTACAGAACCGAGCTGCTGCAATGAGATACATCTCACATTGGCAAGCACTCGCTGGTTTCCACCGAGAGCAAAGACAGCGATGATGACGAGATACAAGGAAATGTGACTGTGATGGCAACTTTACGCCAGGAGCGCTTGGACTGAGACGGGAAATTTTTGGTATCTGATGCCAAAATGACTGAAGAAGAACATTCCCCTCTCTTCCCCCGCGCGAAATTACAAGAGAATATCGTGTGTACGTGAACACCGTGACCGACCAACCACCACCACCACCACCACCACCACGTTCGAGAAGCTGACCTGATCTGACCTAATCGCAAACTCGGTTCCCAATCTGGGAAGCCTCGAGTATTGATTGGCTCGAAGAGAGGTTGAGACCACACTTTTATCGTGATTACTTGTATGTATATGAGACCGAGGTCCAGCGATAGCAGGAATGATATCGAGGTCCTCGTCCAGCGAGTCGCTTTCCCCTGCGACGCCGGGCGCGCAGGTAGGAATTGAGGTGCAGCTAACAATGCAAGGGCAGGAATGCATGCCGCTGTCCATCAACAAAGATATGCAAAACGCAAATTCGCAGGAATCGCTGCGTCAAAACGCCACCAGGTATAATTGGTAAGGAAATCGAATGGCCCTTGCGTAGAAAGTACAGTGAACTAGTGAAGACATGGACGTGGCGATTAGAAGTTCTGTGCGATGCCGCTGTTTCCTTGTTGAGGGAAGACACTCGGATTCTCTATCCTCGTGTTCCGCCGGGCAGACACGTCTCGTATCACGGGTTGCTGACCTGCGCCATATGGGTCGCTGCCATACGAGCCGGGCTGGTAGTAGGTGGCATTGTCGTAGTAGTCTTGCGGGTTGTTCGTGGGGAGTGGATACTCTCCAGAATTATCCGATCTGTTGGCAGCGGAATATGACGAGGACGCGTTGGAAGGTCCACGGTGGATGTCGGACCTATTTTGGCCTGCAGTCGGTGCCGCTCCAAGTGCTCCTATGCCTTCTGAGTCCAAGGTCTCTCGTCGGTTGTTCACGAGCGGGTCGTTGGACTGAGCATCCGAGTGAGTACCCTGCGTAGGAGATCCAGGACTCTGGTAGCCGCCAGGATTACTGTTGCTGTCCGAGTAGGTCATGCCGCTTGTGAGAGTCGTCGATGCTTTTCGGTTCGAGCTTGTGGTTGTGTTGCCCCATCCTCTATAGCCGCCGCTCTGGTCCTCGGCCATTTCTGTGGCCACACCGACGGCAGGGAGCGTCGGGTCGTTGTTCGGATTGAAGCCATACTCTTCCACTTCCTTCCTCCGGGCTTCTTCGGCCACCTTCTTTTGCTGACGCTTTCTCCACAGCAGGATGCCCGCTAGCACCAGCAAGGCCACGACCACGACAGGGACGACGACAGCTATGGCGGTGCGTCCAGTACTGTTGAGGCCACCGCCTTCTTTTGCCTTTTCGGGGTTTTGCAGCGATGCCGGCGCGGTCGTGGACGAGGAGGCGGGCGCAGTGGAGTCGCCATTGGATGAAGGTTGCGGTGAACCGGGCGTTACAACAGAGGTGATGACGACGATGGAGGGAGTGGGAGTACCTGTCTGGCCCGGAGTCGGGGTCGGGGTCACGAAGGATGTGATGACCTGTGTCGACGGTGGGCGGGACGATGCGGTGACGACGGACGTGTCTGAGGGCGCGGCAGAGGACTGGGGCTCAGACGAGGGAACTTGCGAGGACGACTCGGGCGGCGTCGACGAGGGCAATGTCACGGGCGCCGAGCTCGGGGATTCGGATGTGGGAGGGACTGAGGATGAAGGCACGGTTAGGGATGGCGTCGGCGGAAGAGTGGAAGAAGACAATGGCGCTGCAGACGAGTCTGTTGGAAGTGCGCTCGACGATTCAAAGAGAGAAGACGTACTGGATGTGCTGTTCGACATGATGGCGAGCACAAGGAGAAGGCTGGTCGAAGAAAAGAGAGGACAGCGTCAGAGGGAGGTAGCGTCAGTCGCGGAACGTCGCAGGCGGAGTCGCAGACAGCCGGCGAATGAGGGAGGAGGGCTGGTTGCAGACGCCGAGGCCAGCAGTGACGCGACGAGCTTGGGAGCAGCAGGCAGGACGAGCCTGTGAGCGGAGGATGGTTTCGCAGACGAGTGGAGAAGGACGGCAGAAGAGGAGGCGGCGATCGAGGAGATGATCGCTAGCCGACGTTTGCAGGGAGCAGTCCAGGGAGCAGGCAAGGACGGCTCGCTGGAACAGCCGGTTCGGGCGCGTCTCAGGGCGGGGATACGTCACGACGACGGGCGGGCTTATTACAATTAGATGGACGGAGTGGATGAGAGAGCGACGGAGGAAGAGGCAGCGCAGGACAGACAGTACCGTCTGTGTCGCAGCGCCGGCGGCAAGGGAGGTGCGAGGTGGTTATCGCTGCAAACGACGGGCGGCGCCAAGGCTGCAGCGGTGGATTGAAGGCCAGTCCAGACAGTCCTCAATACTTTCTAGCGCGCCGTCTGCTTTGGGCAGCTGAGAAGAAGGAAGAGGCTGATGGGCGGAGGCTGTGTCGCCTGGTCGCATTGTCGCGTCGTCGCATCGTCAATTGCAGCCAGCTCGCAGCAATCGCCATCGGCACGAGTCTGCTGGCGTCTCTCTTCGGCCGTGGACCTGAGTGGGCCCTATATTAAGACAAACACGATGTCGCCCTCGCCATGTTGCAGCGCCATCGAAGGGTGCTCGCGCGTCTGACTGGCTTCGGCTCTGCTTGCTTGACACAGGACAGCACGCACATGCCGCACGCACTCGGTACTCGGCTGCCACAATAATATCGCAATCAGGTGCTGTCGGCCGCCACGAACATTATCGGTCATGATTTACACTCTGTCCAAAGTAATACCCACTCGCGCGCCGCGTCCAAACCCTCTGCATTGGCCGCCGACGCGTCCGCCGTTGCATCTCACCCGACCAGATGAGTGAGCATCAGCACATCAGCAGCCTTCCGCTTCCTCACACCAGGCCCGGTATGATGGCCTTTCTGCTCCCGACCTTGTCTTTTCCAAACTTCTTCTCGTACCATCTCTTGCCCTGCAGCGCCCGCGGAAGCATCGTCGTGATTTCGTTGACCAGAAATACCCGCGCTGGCACACACTTCCACCCCCCAACCATCCAGAAGCCTGCCCATTCAATCCATTCGCAGAGATAATGGGCATACAGTACAAGTGCAAATAGCCCGTTCTTCGGGATCATGTACACCTTGTCCACGCCGTCCACCGGCCTCCCGAGCTTCTCGGCTTCCTTTCGCTGCTTGCGATCTGCCGCTCTCCTGATCTCGCGCAGGTCATCGTCGTGGAATATATTGCCAAGCAGACCCCATGCCCACACCACCAGCCCAATCTCCATAGCCCAGTATCGTCCCGCCCAGTCATTGACTGTTGTCGGCCCATAACCTGCGAGCCATCCGCTGAGCGACGTGGCGTTGAAGACTTGGAATAGAAATGCAAGTGTCCACACCAATGGATGTATGGGAGACATGCTCGGGTTGAGGAACAGCGGCGAGACCAGGGCGCGGTAGACGTAGTGGATGACCTGTTGCTGTCAGTGATTACTGTGACGCCTTCTTGTCCTAGCATACAAAGCACCCAGCCATAGTCCAATTACCCCAAGGCAGCTCCTCGATCCCCAGCTCGCTAGGCAGTGTGAACATGTTGTAGAGCAAGACTATGAATCCTGCAGATTCCATTGTCGCCCACCCTATCTTGCCGGGGATGTTGAAGCGGGAGTCCGTCGAGGTCTTGCCCTGGGGGTACCAGTCTAGCACCCATTGGAATGCAGTGATCTGCGAATCATTCAGCGACAATTGTGCAGTTGGGCCAAACCATGACACTAACCACTGGGAAGAATTGCCAGATGAAGCACACGGTTTCCCAATTCTCGCGCGAAGGTGGCAGCCAGTTCTGGATAATGGCCATGGTCGCCGTACAAAAGGATCAATTGTGGGTGTGGAGACCAGGTGGCTACTGGAGCTGTCGGGCCTTGGTTGTTGGCCAGTGATGTTCTGCGTCACGACGCGACTTGCCCTCGTGAGGTCATAACGACAGCCATTTCAAAACCGCTAGCACGGGCCACCATTTCAACCAAGGCGACACAACGCGAGAAGAACGCCATCCCTGAGCTATTTCGGTAACTCGTGTAAAGCATAGTTTGTAGTAGAATGTTGCAAAGGACTTCACGAGAACGCAACGCTTACAGGGTGCTTGAATGCTGTGCCGCAGCCGAGGCTCTTGCCGAGGGCGGAATCCTCAAAGAGGCGAACCGAGCAGCTTCGAATATTTCCAAGTTGTTACTACTTTACAAGCCAGCTCAAGAGACTCGCGACTTTATAGTCTTCATTCACTACAAGTAATCCGGCTTACACAGAGCTTTCATTCTTTCAACGGCAACGACCCAAGTCGATGACCCACATAACCTCCCGAATTATAAAGACAAGCAATGACCTTAAATTCTCAAACATCACCTTGGGTTCGATTTGACACAAGGCCCGTTCGGAATATAGATAAAACACACGCAGTTCACTACTACAAGAGCCTCCAGACGCCTTTTTACTGATAAACCCCACCCTCAACTCCCTGTTTTTCCGGCGCCCAACTCGTGTCTTCTTTGCTCGAAATGACTTCGTGTACATCAAGTCGGCCTTCAATTATCTCCTTGCCGTTTACGAGATCGTTTTCATCGGCCCGTTTTGCAGCCTCATCCTTGTCTTTTGCAATGCCTGCCTTGACGTGTCTGTAAATCAGTCTTTCCCGAGCGACCCTCAACTCAACCTCCATGAACCACAATTCGTCCATGAGTTCCGCGGCCTCTTTCCAGGGGCGCTCGTCCAGAGACAGGTAGTTCCCTTCGAAGATGACGATCCGCACACAAGCTGCTATGGATATGTCATCCGCCACCGGATCTTTGATGGCATGGTCGAAGCTGGGCGCGAACAGTGTTCCACTTTCTGGGCAGAGAGGCTCACGAAGCTTCCTTACAAGGGTCAAGAAGCTTTCTCCATCGAATGTGAAAGCTGCTCCTCGGCGAGCGTGGGCAGACACAGGATCGGGCATGGCATCTAGTTGAGCACGCGACAAGTGATATCCGTCCATTGGGATGAAGGCTGCCAGAGGACTGCCCATGTGAGTACCTGGGGACTGTTTCGCATGAAGCTGGTTGAGCCTGCTGGTCACCATAGCGGCAAGGGTGGTTTTCCCTGTAGCAGCTCAGCAACACGCACTTGGTATGTAGCCATTGGAGACTGATCGATCGTACCTGAGCCGGGTATGCCGGATACCGCGATGAGAAGTCGCCTAGATCTCGGAACATCCTGGAACTTGTCTAAAGACATGCATTAACGATCCTGTGCATGGATACGAAAGAGGAGACATGTGTACCCCAGGTGTTATTCACAAGTCGTTCAACTTGCTTGTCCATGTCAATAGAAAATGTGTTTCAGTACGACACAGAGCTCGGAGGGTATCTCATCCCGGCGCAGATTTAAATGCCAGTGATAGGAACGGTAAAAACCAAATCTTGCGAAGATCCTGTTACCAGCCGCCTGCTGGATCTTCCAGAAAACAGTCCAGGGCTGCAGATCGGGAAGGTCGCGGGATGATGTGCATGGTGTTGAGCCTGGCGCTATCTGACGTCGATACGCGGGGGCCAGCTCCATCGGTTGGCGACACATGACGGGACCGGGAGAGGCATGTAATTGCAATTGCGTACACTATCTGACGATCCTCGGAAGGCCATGAGTGACCTGGCACCTCAAATCCGCGTGGGTCACAACGCGTCGGGGCTCGAGGATCGGTCTATGATGACGAGCACTGGCTCCGATCACAGAAGGGTGCGGCACGCAATCTGCTCGCTCCCACCGCACCACGCGTCGCGAAACGAAAACAAATGAAGCATGCTACAACCAGGGGGCTGCCTGCCAATCAGTAGCGCCGACTTTTAGCATCAACCATGCACCTGGCAGTGTCCGTCGTGTGGGCCTTCGTCTCGCTGCTGGTACCGGCACTCACCGTCGCTCAAACACTCGTCAAAAACAACGCATCGCTACAATGGGGGCCATACAGACCGAACTTATACTTGGGCATCCGCCCGCGCGCCCCGAAAAGCCTTCTCACAGGCCTGATGTGGGGACAGCTTGAAGCTGGCCCCAGAGGTACGTCCAGCCTTCTAGCTTCAGTCTCGATATGCTCAATCCTGCCCAGGTCTTCGACACACCTGCGAACAAAACGACGGCACCACCTACGGCTGGACGGCATATGACGCTCGCCATGGAGGAACGCAGACGATTAATGATACCACGAGTATGCTCGATTTGACGACCGAGTTCGTGAAGCTGTACGAAGGGCAAAGCGCTGGCAATTTTGGGCTAAGAGTAAGGGGAATACCCAGGCCAGATGCTCCGGCAGACTTGCGGACGTCGATCATCTTCTATGTAGGCATGGAAGCATTGGCATCGTGCGAAGAGTGTCGGCTCGAAGCCACCGCAGACCAAAGGGAGCATGGAGACGACAAATGGATCGATTCCGCAAGCATACATGTCAAGCACCCTGAACTTGGAGTCGGAACTGTTCACATACCGAACCCCATGGACCCTCAAAGAAACGGTCGAACAGAAATGTCCAGTACACCTACATCCTTCGCTATCAAGAGCGTAAACGTAACCGAGGACAAGATATGGCAAGGCAAGGAAGCATACATGGATATGTTGTTGGAGGGCCCGGGTACGCCAGAAATGCCACCTCCCAACGAATCTGGCCCAGCCAACATGCACTTTGTTCAGTTCGTCTTTCAAGGCAACTTCGAATTCGATGTCCTCTACTCCTTCCAACAAGCGACTCGGGCAATAACGCCGGCAGAACTCACAAGAGAATTTGAGGATGCTCTCTCTTCCATCACCACTCGTTTCTCTACAGTCTTCGCTCCAAAAGCGCCTTTCGATGATGATTTGTACTCAACGTTTGGCCAAAGCTTGCTTTCGAATCTCCTGGGTGGCCTCGGGTATTTTGATGGCGAGAGCTTGGTCGACGATTCAAATGCCCCAGAGTATGAAGAGACGTCTCCTCAGTTTTGGGACAAGGTGTCGGCAGCCCAACAGCGCACAAAACCTCAGCTAAAAGGCCCGTCTCAGCTTTTATCACATGTGCCATCCCGATCTGTGTTTCCACGGGGCTTCCTGTGGGATGAAGGTTTCCATCTACTTCCTGTTTTGGACTGGGACGCAGATTTGGCTCTGGAAGTTCTCCACAGCTGGCTTTCTCTCATGGACGAAGATGGATGGATTGCCAGAGAGCAGATATTAGGCGCTGAAGCACGTAGTAGAGTGCCAGAAGATTTCCAAGTCCAGCTCCCTCATATCGCAAATCCGCCAACCCTCTTTTGGATTGTGTCTCGATATGTCAAGATGCTGGAAGGAGACATAATGTATACTGGGCGGAATTCCGTCTATCTGACCGAGCCAGATGCGAGCAAAGCGTTGCTAGCCGAACTATTTCCACTACTCGAACGACACTACCTGTGGTTCAGGAAGACGCAGAGTGGGGATGTCGAGGCTCATTCTCAGCCCCACGTCTCGCTAGATGAGGGCTATCGGTGGCGAGGGCGTAAACCTGGCTTCAATTTCGCAAGTGGACTTGATGACTATCCTCGGCCGGAACCGCCAGATGTATCAGAGCTTCACGTCGATGCATTGGCCTGGGTCGGCTTGATGGCCAAAACATTGAGCCAGGTAACTAATTACCTGTTGAGTGCCCAAGACTACATTGCATATGAAACTCACTACAAGAACATTTGTCACAACATTGATGCGCTGCACTGGTCAGCGAAAGAAGGCCGCTACTGCGACACTCGGATATGGGAAGCTGTTCACGATTATAGTTGCACACCTGGCTACATTTCTCTGCTTCCATTCATGCTGGGATTTACTGGACCAAGCCATCCCAGTCTGAACGCTACACTCAACCTCATTCATGATCCTGCGCATCTATGGACACCATACGGCGTACGAAGTCTCAGCCCAACAAGCTCGCGCTATGGTACCGATGACAATTACTGGCGCAGTCCCATCTGGATAAACATGAACTATCTCCTCATCGAGCAACTCCTTGTCCTCGCAACTTCACCGGGTCCACTGCAAGAACGCTGTCGCCAAATATACAACGAGCTGCGAAAGAACGTAGTCGATACTGTCTATACCAGTTGGATCGACACGGGCTTCGCTTGGGAACAGTACGATGACCGCAGTGGAAAGGGAAAACGGACCCAAGGCTTCACCGGTTGGACAGCACTTGTCGTCAAGATTATGGCGTGGCCAAACCTGGAAGAAGAGCAATGGCGATATGGTAACTTTGGTAGTCTCCTCACCGAGGCGAAAGAACACAAGAAATGGGGCGCTGGCAGCATCATTTTGGTGATCCTGCTGACTGGAGTCATATGGGTTTACCGTCGCAGGTTCGCGCGGATGTTCAGAAACATCGGAAGGCACCGTTGAAGATTCCGCTATAGGATACGTGTATTTTCGGGGCGCTAGTCTTGGATACCACTTTAATGCGTTGGCGCTGTATAATACCCTGCAACTTAGACGACCTGCTCGGGCTCACTGTTCGTTTTCTCGTCTTCACCATTTGCAACTACTGGTTCTCTCCCATGCTCTTCCATCATGACTGGTTCGCAGCGAGTTAGAGCGACTTAGCCGCCAAATGGTGCTGCCGAGGAACATCCAAAGTGCTGCCAAAGGCAGACTTAGGCAGCCGATGCACCACAGGTCGCCTCCAGTGATTTTCGGTGGGCCCACACGTTCTCGTGCTTATCGGCGAGATGCGTGGGGCGAAAGAGACGTACACTGTCGCAATTCACATGTATGGGGCAAGGGTAACCCAGGGTCGTGTGTGGATGAGATAACCGCATGCCGAGGGCCCGCAATGAGAACGCTCCCTGGGAATGGAAGGCGTAAAACACCCTGCCCACCAGACGGTGATTTGGTAATTTGTGTTCTTGAATGTAGATTCCACCATTATGGACCGTGTTAGCTCGCGAGAGACAATATGCGAGATACATCACATTGAGGTAGAGATCGAATACTAACCACCTAGGAGGTTATGTACACTTCAATAGGTACATACACTGCACACGAGTTTGAACGGATTAAGAGCGATCAGTGGTCGTAAAAATCACCCGCCTCGAAGAGACCTAAGGAATGATCTTACAGTTCGTTTTGACCTTAAATGCTATCTCGTCATGATCCTTGTTCACCAATTGACGCCCTGGTGGCAGCCATCGCGACAGCCGCCTGTCCTCGCTACGCCAGAAACTTTCAGCCATTCACCACGACGCCTCCGTTGGCGTGGATAGTTTGGCCGCTAATGGAACTGCTATCAGGACTCGCCAGAAAGACAAAACAGGCAGCAATCTCAGATGGTTGAGATGGACGACCCATGGGGCTTGTGAATTGCTTCATTGCCTCGTCGGTCATTGTCGATGGAATCAGAGGCGTCCACACCGGGCCAGGGGCTACGGCATTCACTCTTATGCCTCGCGAGATGTACTGGTTGGATAGCCCACGCGTGAAAGAGACGATGGCGCCTTTGGTCGAAGTGTAATCGAGGAGATCTGGGCGACCAATGTAGGCATTGATGGAAGCGTTGTTTATAATGGTGCTGCCGCTCCTCATGTGTGGTAGACTATATTTCGAAAGGTAGAAGAACGGGTGGATGTTGGTGTTGAAAGTATTCAACCATTGATCCCTAGGCGAAGTATTAGTGAGGCACATACAAAGGTGAACCGAAATTACTCTGTCAAATCTTTGATATCCTCTACCATCATTTGGTAAGCATGGTTATTGACGAGGATATCAATCCCGCCCATTTCTTTGACCGCAGTGTCCACCAGAGTCTTGCAGTTTCCTCGGTCCCTCAGATCAGAAGCCTGCAGGTAACATTTTCTGCCCTTCTCCGCGACTAGTCGCTTTGTGTGCTGGGCGTCGTCTTCTTCTTCTGGCAGGTACGCAATAAAGCTGTCGGCTCCTTCCATGGCAAAGAGGATGGCGATTGCGCGACCGATACCAGAATCACCTCCTGTAATCAAGGCTTTCTTGCCCTCGAGCTTGCCGGCTGCTTTGTAGAGTTGGTATCCACCGTCTGGCGTTGGTAGGTGATCGGGTGTTGGGGCAGGGTCCAACTTTGACTCAAGTCCTGGAGCTTTCTGATGCTGGATAGGCACGGAATGGCCTGCGGAGACTTTTAAGCAAAGTCGAGTCTAACGCCGTTGTCGCCTTACCTTGTTCGAATTGCGACTTCTTAGACATGCTGAATGTTCTCCAATGTTCTCCTGTTCTGGAATCGATTCTCCGAAGATGCGTGAAAATGTTGATGTTGGCTGGTGGTCGTCGGTGAGTACGTTGAAGCTTTTGATTTTGGCATGATTTAACTGTGACATCACTCTGACTTTCGTTCCACCGAGTAACTATCGAGCAGTTATCACAATAGCAACACTTCCATTACTTATAGGTGATTTCGTGGAAGAATGCATTTGGCAAGACGACATTTCGAGCGCATCGAGGTTGCATGGCCTCCACTGGCCGATTGCTCTATGACCACTTCTAGTAGGAAAGATTCTTGGAGGAGGCATCATGGTCTCGTTACAGATTCTTACAGTTCGAGAATATGTTGTTGCAGGTATGTCTGATCTTTTGGGCCAAACAAGCGCCCGCCTTCCAAGGTTGAAGCGACATGTACAAAGGTATGATGTGCCAGGAGATCCGATGACACTCTAACGCCTGCAAAAGGGTCCCGCTTCAAGACGCCGACAGATTGCCAATATAATTGGCCCGTTTCCCTTTAGTAGCTTGGTCTTAGACGCACTGCTATTGGGATCATGATGCAGAGGTGGGGTGTTTCGCAAAGGGCTGATGACATCATATGTCCCGAAATCAGGGTCTCCGATATCACCACATCCGTCACTTTGCCAACACGCCTAGCCTTTTCGATCCCAAAACCCCTGCGCCCAACGTCCTAATCACAGCCTGGGGAAAGTGTCAAAGCTTGTCCAAGACGACGCAGCGTCGGTAACTCTCCTCCGGACGTCATGCGCCACATTTTTGGTCCCCTGCATGACGTAGGGGATGATCCTGTCCAAGTGTGGCACTCAGCTCTCGCGAGCCTGTTTGCAGGGTCCTTTGTCGTGTGCCCATCTAGTTACCTGCTATGTATATAAGTATTCCTTTTCCACGCTCCACACATTTTCTCTATCCAATTTCAACGAAGACAAACTTCCACAGTCGAATAATCTGTCCTCTATAAATCTACACACTCAACAAGTTTTCACAAACAATCAACATGCCTCTTCGTCGAACACGCGCAGCTCCCCGCACTACACGTGCAACTAGGACAACTGCCCGTCCAAGTCTCAAGACCCGGTTGCTCGGCGGAAAACGTACAACTCGCCGTGCGCCAGCAACAACTACTACCACGACAACAACAACCCGTACGACTCGCACCACCGCAGGTCAGGGCGGTACCACTGGTGTCCACCATAAGAGACACGCAACCATGGGTGACAAGGTGTCTGGAGCGATGATGAAGCTGCGAGGCTCCTTGACCAGACGACCAGGTTTGAAGGTAAGCTCCATACAATTGTCGAAATGATCACTTCGCTAATGAGAACTAGGCTGCTGGTACTCGACGCATGCATGGCACTGATGGCCGTGGCTCCCATCGCCATTATTAGACGCGACACAATCCGCAAACTGGAAGAGTTTCCTGAAGCCTTGTTCTTTATGTACTAGTATCATGTGGACGACGAAATGATTGTACGATAGTAATTTGCAATGATACCCTGAGTAACTCCACCACCCCGCTTTACTTGTGCAGCGTGCCACATTCGCTATTTTAACTCCATTACATGTGTGGCAATGACCTTTCCAGGTTTCTCCGTCGAGGAAAACTTTACTGTAGCAATGGACGTGGACGTGATTCGTGTACTTCCAGGTTTAGATGCATCGACCACCATCCACCTCCAAGTTGACACCTGTAATAAACTTGGCCTCTGAACTAGCCATGAAGACACAGGCAGATGAAACATCGTCGACTTCTCCAATCCGGCCCATGGGAACGTTGAAGATAAACTTCTGCCGGTTTTCTGCTGTATCATCCATGCCTGTGAAGTGAGAAAATAGACCGGTTCCTGTTACCAATGGGCAGATAGATACAACTCTGATTTGGTGGGGTCCGTATTCGGCTGCAAGTCCTTTGGTTGCCTATGAGCAATTAGTCAAGCCCAACTTGTCCTTAGGGTGAATCATGCATTATGTATGGCTCCTTTAGAAGCGTTGTACCAGACAAGTCCGGGTCTCGGTCTTGTCGCCCCAACACTTGCAATATTGATTATGACTCCACCCTCTTTTCTGTCGATAGCTTGTTGCATCCATGCGTTGCACCCAAGGTACACTCCCTTGACATTGACATCGAAGGTCTTTTGGAACTCATCTTCGGTGACCTCAGCGGTAGGCTTATTCCTGTAGCTCGTGCCGGCGTTGTTCACGAGAATGTCCACTTTACCAAACTTCTGCATTGCTGCGCCCATCGTCGACTTCCAGTCAGCACCCTTTGTCACGTCCATTCTGTGAAAGACCAACGACGAGGTGTTGTGCTTGACAGTAGCTTCTCCGCCCGCTTCGTTGATATCGCACACGAGAACTTTACAACCTTCGTCGGCAAAGGCTTTGGAAATACCAGCCCCGAAGCCAGATCCCGCACCTGTCGAGGTCAGCACGGTACCTGGGAGGAGCACGACAAGAGATACGTGCCCGTAACGATGGCGACTTTGCCGTCTAATCTGCCCATCTTGAGAATATCTGTGAAGACCAGGAAGTCTTGTTGATCAAGAACAGTTCTAGCACAATTCGACAGACCGCCTCGAATCTATTGAGGAACAGTTGCGAGGTCTGTCAGTTAGGTGGCGTAGGCAGGTCTCAATTAGCCCCACGTTAAAAAGCATGCTGCTTTCGGCATCCCGAACGCACTTGGGCCGAAGGCAAGCGAGGGGCCGGCGGTTGCAATTGAGGGGTTGTGCTTGCTGTTGGAGGGGGGGAAGTTGGTCGATGCGTTGGAGAGCCCTGCCAAGATGATGGCGGGGAGCGTTGCGGAACCGATTCCTTGCAGCAGCCCACCTTTAGACTCGCAAGTATTCGTCTTCTTCGGAAAACCTAGTTTGGGTCGGCTTCGTGCACCAATCACGACAAATGTCCGGATGGTGGACAAAGGTGGGGTTCGACCTGTCGTCAGACTCGCCGATGTCATCGGAATAGGGTCTCCGGCAGGAGGAGCCCACGCTGCCTCCTACCGACAAAGTCGACTGCTTGATTTCACGATACCAGGTCGCTCTAAAAGCCTTTGTGAAGATCTCGAGTTAGTCAAGCGCATAAAAGTCAAAGCACTTGGTGAATATAAGGTCGCATTCCTAACGCCATAGGTGCATCAACCCCACCAGTCTGCCACAATGGGAGCAACAGCAAAATACCAAGTGCCGTTCAAGGTGCGAAACCGGAAAGAATCAGATTTGAAGGAGGTCTGACAGCATCACAGCTTAGCAATCCTGATCTCTTACACAACGAATCATTTGTAAACGGCCAATGGGTTGGGTCGAAATCGAAAAAGACCTTTGAAGTTGTCGATCCGGGGACTGGAACTCCGTGGACAGAATGCCCTGTGAATGATGCATCGGATGTGGACGAGGCCGTCCAGAGCGCCCACGCAGCCTTCTTGAAATACAAGAATGTCAGCCCACGGCGGAGAGCTCAAATGCTGTTCAAGTGGGACTCGTTGATCAGGGAGAACAAGGAAGACATTGCTACCATTCTGGTGTACGAGACCGGCAAACCGCGGGCAGAAGCATATGGGGAGATTGATTATTCAACCGGCTTTACGTGGTGGTATGGTAGCATTCAATGTTTCTCGAACCCGATGCTGACCTATTCACAGGTTCGCCGGGGAGGCTGAACGCATACAAGGCAGTGTATTCACACCCGCTCTCCCCGATCGGCGAGTGTTCACCATCAAGCAACCAATCGGTGTGGCGGCTGCCCTCGTCCCTTGGAATTTTCCAATTGCCATGATTCTCAGAAAGGCCGGAGCTGCTCTCGCGGCTGGGTGTACCATGATTGTCAAGCCGAGTCCGGAGACGCCAATTACTATCCTTGCATTGGCACATCTCGCGGCGAAGGCCGGGTTTCCTCCTGGAGCCTTGTCCGTGTTGACTACCGATCTCGACAAGACGCCAGAACTTAGTGAAGCTCTTTGCCGGCACGATCTCATCAAGAAAGTCTCGTTTACAGGGTCGACAAGAGTTGGCAAGCTGATTGCTAGGATCTGTTCAGACAATCTAAAGAAGGTCACCCTTGAACTCGGGGGGAACTGTCCAGTATTGATATTTGACGACGCGAACACGGATCAAGCCTTGAACCAGATTTTCGCATTGAAATACCGACACGCTGGGCAAGCTTGTATCACGGCGAATCGGATCTTTGTCCAGTCCGGTATATTTGATAAGTTTCTCGAGAAGTGGAAGGCCGAGACGGAAAGAATCGTCGTGGGACATGGGTCTGAGAAGGGTACAACGATGGGGCCTGTCACGACTCCGCGTGGTGTGGAGAAGGCACTAGCTTTGGTGCAAGACGCCAAATCCAAGGGTGCCACGATCCACATGGGTGGCAACAAGATGTCAAAGAACGGCGGGTATTTCTTCGAGCCCACGGTTCTCACGGGTATCAAACCGGACATGGACATTGCCAATGAAGAGATATTTGCTCCAGTGTGCACGTTCATCAAGTTTGAGACGGAAGAGGAAGCGGTCAAGGCAGCCAACGACACGAGCATGGGGCTTGCGTCGTACTGTTTTACCAAAAATGTCGATCGCTTGTGGCGGCTGTTCGAGAATCTCGAGGCGGGGATGATCGGATTGAATACGGGTAAGCCGAGTGACGGACAGTGCTGAGCTTGTGGCTGACTTTGGGCTACAACTAGGAAATTCTTCTGCGGCCGAGTCGCCTTTTGGCGGCATCAAGCAGTCCGGATACGGGAAGGAGTCGGGCAAGGACGTTGCAGTTGGCGAGTATCTCATTACAAAGACTGGCACGTTCACATTGGAGGGCCAATCGTGAACCAAGACGGGCACGTTCACATTGAGGGCCACTTGTGAGTTGTTGATGATGGATGGGCAGGAAGCACTTGTTTGTGGAATTAAGACAGCAAATACAAAGGAAGCAGCCATGTCTTATAGAGTTTTTTCCTACTGCCGATGTATCCAACGCAGAGCCGTCTTTGTTTGTGCTTTATACTTCACCTCACCTTCACCTTCACCTCAAACACCCGTGGCTGATGCGGCTGCGCCACGACAGGGTGCACGGAGCGTCGACTAGCGCCCGCGCCCGCGCTCATGGTTGTCTGCGGCTTCGAGCTTCCACTCTCCTACGCCCCCACCAACTACCACGTCTTTGTTACAGCGCCGAATCGCGCGGTGCCGTCGCAAGCATGGATACTGACATGATGGACATAGACGTGGACATTGATTACAATTACGAGGCTCCGGTCGAGCGAACGGCAAGTCCCGCCCCGAGGCTGACCCTGGTTTGCCATCACGCTGACCTCGAGCTTCGCTCACAGCTCACCACCACGACCACAGAACAGCCAGAGGATACCATTCCCGCCGCTTATCTCGAGTCTCTCGATGACGTCTATCCCATTCCCGAAATCGTGAACCTGCACGGCGTCAGCAACTTCGGGCCCCACGACCCCACCGAGTATGCCCGCGAGCATCGAGATGACATACGCGTTCGCGAGGTGCGCTGGATCAATGATTCTTCCGTCAATTTTGAATTCTACTCTCGAGAAGACGCCACCCTCGCCTTGAAAGCCTTCACAAATGACCAGAACGAGGCCGAGTCGCTCCCCGCAGAGACTGGCCGAAGAGCGCGGCCCTTCTCCAAGTTGCCAGACGTAGTCCTAACTGTGCGCCAAGGCAATACCGGAGATCGCAAGGAGCGCGGTGCGGCGAAGCGCAGCGAATACTATGCGCGAAACCCCTTGGTGCGCAAGCGTGAGCCACGCCGCGACCGGGAGAGGGCGTCTGAATCTCGAATATTCCTAGACTACGATGGGGTTGGAGACGTCGCAGATAACAACCGGAAGTAAGTTGCTGAAGCTGCTAGCATCAGCTCTCTCATTGGACTGACCTCTCCAGGGAAAGCTTCGACGAGGGGATGTACGACGATTCATCCTCCACCAATGGTCGCAACCTTGGGAATGACCGCCGCCGGAACAATCGCACTCGCGGCGATGGGTATCACGATAATCGAGGCCGAGGTATAGATAGGGATAGAAGTACTCGGAACGTGGACAGCTACAAGCCTCAACCAGTTAGGTTAGAACTACCCTCGCCCACCTCACCCGCCTGTACTAACATAAGCAGCCACCAGGAATCCAGATACGGACGACTGCGCGGTCGAAGCGCCTCCCCCGCCGCGTCTGAGGATGGCCGTCTTGGATTTGCCGAGGACGGCAGCTCTCTTCGCAACGACTATCGCAGCCGTAGTCGAGAGGCGCGGAGACGTAGGCGCAGTCCTGATAGACCTCAGCGCAACCGTGACAGCTCCCTTACCAGGGATGTATGGAAGAAAGACCGCTCGTTCTCTTTCAACTCTGACAAAATGAGCAACCACAAGAGGAGCGACGCGACTGATGAGAGTGCACTTGCACGCTCCAAGGGATCGCTCTTCGACCGAATGACCAAAAATGGCCAGCCTGTCACTCGTCCTTCCCTAATGAGCAGGATGACCAAGGACGACGGAGAACTAAGCTTTGGCCGATTGAAAGACGACGATGGTGAGCCTCAGGAGAGATTTGTTGGTGCGGAGCCTCGGAAGCCATCTCTCATGAGCCGTATGACTAAAGGGGACGGTGTCAATATCCGTGGAGCACCGGAGAATGCCTTCAACATTCGTGGCGCTGCCTCGAAGGGGGGCGCTAACTTCTCAATTCGAGGCGCTGCTAGCAGAGACTGAGCGAAAGACGGTCCACGATCGTTCCATTGAGTCTGCCTAGCATATCGTGAAGTCGCATAGGGAGGTTCTTAAAAGTATCTAAACAGCTATGGGGGAAATTTGTACATATTGGGGCGTGCACACGCAAGCATTCATCGGCGTCAGTCAAGAGAGGTAATTTTGCCGGAAGTTTAGGATGATACCACAACTCTCATGGCGGAATGCTGCCCGCTTCGACACATCTTCTCTCTTTGCTGCACGTGAAGGACTTGTGTGATTGCCCTAGTACGCGTGTAAGATTTGGTCGGCTGTTCACGCTGCCTATTACATGGCTTGGTGCGTCTTTATCAAAGCGTGGAGCTAAATGCATTGAATTTGTTCATTGGCTAAATACTTTCAATCGTGCATCATCGTAGTAGGCCTCAATGGAACGATCGTATTGTAGAAGCAGGAAGACTGAACTACCAATCAACACATGACTTCTTAGCTTTGGATCCGTCCGTCGACGACCATTTCCCGAATAACAGTAATGGAGCTCTCCACGGCCATCTTGGCCATCTGCATGAAAATGTTAGCAAAGCCCGAACAGCTGAAGCAGACTCGGGCAGCAGACTCACCCCTTTGAGCTGCTTCTCCTTGGCCTCCCTCTCCGCCTCGGGCAGATCGGGCAAGTTAAACTCGAAAATGTACGTCATGTGGAGGTCCTCGGGCTGACCCGACGGCCCGTCGCTCACCACATTTCGGATGGTGGTGCCATCCTCTTGCCTGAAGTCGACCCACGCCGGCTCGAAGCTAACCACGGTCTCTTTGGCGCTGTCCTTGGGACCTAGGCCTGCCTGGAACTTGACGAAGCGCTCGACGACGCCGTCCTTCTCGGAGAGCACGTCGCAGCTCTCGATGATCTTCACGAATTCCTGGGCGAAGCGGATCTTACGCTGGAGACCTTGCCACACCTGCGGGACGGTGAGGACGGGGGATGCGCCTGAGGGGTTGATGCGGGAGGTGTAGGCCAAGTAGAGCGGGGCCATTTTTGAGAATTGCTGGGTGAGAAGGTGAGTGGGAGAGACTTTGGACGAGAGGTTAATGATCAATGTATGTGGCGTTTGATGACTTGCGGTATCACTTCACTTCGCTAATGCACTTATATACTTGGAACTAGTCCACTGCGGACAAACCACGGCTATTTCTAATGTGTAACTCGTGGTCGCATGTGATGGGAGGGCCTCACGGAGCGAGTCCGGTTCTCCACGGTCTCCGATCCACGGTTTCCGATCCGACCGCTTGGCGAGTTGGGGTGATTATTAAGAGCTCGCACGAGTGGTAGCGGGACACCGAGAGCGCGAACTAGTGCTGCTTATCTCCATGGTTGGAAGGCTACAAAGGCCTTACGAGTGCGCACTGGTCCTAGTCTTGTATACCGGAGAGATTGTCGGGCGGGTTAGCATGGCTCAAATCAAGAGGCCGAAACTTTGTCATTGCGGACTTGCAAGATATCGGACGGGCTCGTCATCCAAAAAATATCAATGCTAAACTTTTGAACAGTCCACGAAGCTGCCTATCATCACAAGAGGCTGCCATTTTGGTGGCGATTAATACCTTAGATCAACAAGCATCTTTAACTGATCATAGTATCTTCCCCCCGTTGACTACGAATCCCTCCAGTGCCGCTTGAATGAGTCAGTATGGCAGGTCGATGTAATGGCTCGGAGAAGAACTCACAGATGGCGGCCCACAGCCTGTTCTCCGCTTCTCTGAAAACGACAGACCTCGGGCCGTAAAACACCTCATCACTGACCTCTTCAGAGTGCCGGGGCAGACAATGCATGAAGGCCCACGTCTCTTTGGCACCTCCCCGTTTGGCAAGTTCGGATGTGATTTGGAAGCCTTTGAAGGCATGTAATCGTTTAGCCGTCTCCTCTTCCTGGCCCATCGAAACCCACGTATCCGTCACGAGGATATCAGCATTCTTGACAGCCTCCTCTGGCGTAGTGGTCTCGGACAGCTTCCCTGGTTTTGGTGCTGTAGCAGCAGCTTGTTCAATAACGTTGCGCATGTGGTTCGGGATAGAGAAGCCTTCGGGAGTTGCCACTGCGATGTCCACACCCAACTTCATGGCACCGATGGCAAGATCGAATAACACGTTGTTCGCATCCCCGATCCAGGCGATCTTCAACCCTTCTAGGCCGAGCGACGGCCCCGAAGAGATGGGATTCACTTCGGCTATAGTGAGGAAGTCTGCGATTATCTGGAGAGGGTGGTAAAGGTCTGAGAGGGCGTTGATGACTGGGACCGACGAATGCTTCGCGAGGTCCGCGACGTCTGCGTGCGGGCCAACTCGGGCGACAATGGCAGAGGTCATGCTCGACAGGACGACCGAAGTATCGTAAAGAGACTCGTTGACCTGGCAAGCAGTGAGTGACTGGCGGCAGACGGCGGGAGGGGTGAGGTACATACACCCAACTGGATGTCGTCCTTGCCCAAGAACATGGGATGGCCGCCCAATCGCACCACGGCTCCCTCTGTGGATATCCTGGTGCGGGTGCTCCTCTTGCTGAAGCTCATGGCGACCGTCTGCCCCGCCAAAGCATTGCGGAGCGCATTCGACCACTCGCCAGACTTGATGGCTGTCTTATGCAGCTGTGCATTTCGGACCAGCGTAGTCAGCTCTGCTGGAGTGAGGTCCGCTATCGAGAGCAAGTGGCGGGGAGCGAAGGGAGACGTGGGTGGAGCAGCAGCCGACGAGACGTGGGAGCTGTAGCAGCGCTGTTGAGCTCGGAGCACGCCTCGCAGGCCTGCTGTCGAGGGACGGATGGCGGCCATGTTGCGGTTGGATGCGGATTCGAGCTTCCCGGGAGCAATTGGCTTTTTAAGTAGGCGTCTTTCGCGCAGGGCGTGACTGTGACATTATTTTTTTCAGGCGCAGCTGCAGCGCATCAGATGGGATGCGTCACGCGAACCCACGAGTCTGGGGTTGGTTGTGTCCGTGAGCGGCATAGCGTCCGCCCAGTGCGCGGCTGATGACGACCAGGCACGCATCGCCACTCGACATGCTCTTGTACTCCTCTCTCTCCTCCATCTCCCTCCGCTTCCTCCCTCCCTCCCTCCCTCCCTCCCCTCCCTCCCCACATGAGCCGCCGATAGACTCGTCCCACGCCACTCTCTCATCCCAACCTCTCACCCCGCCATGGACACACCAGACGGGCCGTGGGCCTCGACGAGGACACCCAGCGAACGACCGGCGTCACATCGATCACGCCGCTCGTCGCGCTCAGCACGCTCAAACCCCTCCAGCAGGACTACAGAGGAGACGCCGCTGTTGGCACGAGGGGACCAAAGCGAGGACGAGGACGAGACGGAGCAGACGCCCGCCGCCACGTCGCTGTTGCGCTCGCTGAGCGGCTCCTCGACAGCCTCAGCCAAAACGCCGCTGTGGAAGAAGCGATGGCCGAGCATCCTGGCACTATTGATTCTTTGCCTCGTTGTTGTTTTTATCATATTAGGTTTCCTGGCCACTGAGGGAATCGAGGAATACGCCATGCAAGCAGCCGACTTCAAGCCCACCAAGCTGTCGCTCGACTCTCTGACATCGACCGGCGTGAGGGTGCACGTCGAAGGAGACTTCCGCATGGATGCGTCCAAAGTCGAGAAGAACAGCGTTCGAACCTTTGGCCGCTTCGGCACGTGGATTGCGAAGGAAGTCGAGAGCGGGCCGACCAACGTCGACGTCTATCTCCCAGAATACGGCAATGTCTTGCTCGGCACGGCCAAGGTGCCTGGAATCAAGGTCAACATTCGAAACGGAAATGTGAACCACATTTCTGTAAACGCCGACTTGGAGCCAGGCTCGCTGGAGGGCATCCGCAACATTGCGAACGACTGGATAGACGGCCGCCTGGGCCAGATCCGCGTCAAAGCAAAGGTTCACGTCCCGCTCAAGACTGGACTTATTCGCCTCGGAGCACAGACTGTCGAGGAATCCATGTTATTTCAAGGTAAGCTATGCCGCTCGGTGCACACCGCCGTGGATGGCGCACGCTTACCGTCTTTCCACTGCAGGAAATAACCTTCCCTCGCTCCCTCGATACAACATCACCAGGCTCAACCTTCGAGAAGCCAAGGAAGGGCACACGGGCATGGGTGCCGATGTCTCCATCGATGTGACAAATCAGTTCCCCATCGACATCATGCTACCCTCCGTGGCCGTCGATGTGCTTGTTGATGGTTGCCTACCCTCTGACGAGCACATCATGGTTGGCACTGCTTCGACGTCGAAAATTCATGTAAGGCCAAAGACAGATGTCCATGTCAACGTCACTGGACGTGTCGACACTTTACCTGACGAGCTTACCACGACGTGCCCGAATTCCCTAAAGTCACCTCTTGACGCACTTCTCGGCGACTACATGCATGGACAAGACGCCACCATTTATATCAATTGCTGCAGCTTTCCTGACCCAGATACCCCTGACTGGGCCAGAGACTTGGCAAAGGACATCACCGTCCCTGTCCCGGTCGCTGGCCGAGACATGGGCAATATGATCAAGAACTTCTCGTTGACCGACGTTCACTTTGGTCTTCCCGATCCCTTTGCGGAGCCGGACACGCCTGAGGCAGCGCCGAAGATCTCTGCTGTTGTCATGGTAGATATTGGTCTGCCGGATGAGATGAATATTCCCATCAACGTTAGTCACGTTCTGGCCGACGCCGATATCTACTACAAGAAGAAGAAATTCGGAAAGCTTGATCTCCAGAAATGGCAAAAGGCCAACTCGACCAGGATTCCGGCCCATGGCGACGAAAAGCCCTCTTTGCTCGTCCAGTCCAATATCGAGAAAGCGCCCATCAAGATATTAGATGGCGATCTTTTCAGCGAGGTCGTTCAGGCCTTGCTCTTCGGAACAAAGCCTGTCATGCTTGACACCAGGGCTGCTGTGAGCGTAAAAGCGGACTCGCCTCTCGGTCAGCTCGTCGTGCGAGAGATTCCTGCTGAGGGTGTCGTCCCTGTCAAACGTTCGTGACCCAGTTCGTAATCCGATGTCTGGACCATATCTTTTGGCAGCATTGCTAACTCATATGGTCTAGCAATCGGGCATGGCAAAGGGGACGACGGCGACAAAGGGGACAACCGCATGGGTGCATTGTCCCCCAAGATCTGGAACCTGTCAATCACCGAAACGTCGCGCACGTCCCTCACCTTGGAAGCGCTCGTCAACATTACGAATCCGACAAACTACTCAGCGACTGTGCCTTACTTTAATATCAACATCCTCGTCAACGGCACAGTTCTGGGCCAAGCCATCGCAAGGGATGTCTTTGTCCACCCTGGCAACAACACAAACATTGCAGTGTCTGCTGTTTGGGATCCCTCCACCAACAGCGGCGAAAATGGAACCGCGGTAGGCAAAGAAGTTATATCGCAATACATTTCCGGTAAGTCACGGCGTATCTTTTCATTTCAACAGGTTACTGACACAATCAGGCTTCAACATGTCTCTGACTCTGCAAACTCACAATGCCTCCATCCCGGCCCAGCCCGCCCTCGGCTTCGCGCTTTCCAAGCTCCCGTTGACTCTCCCCGCCCCTCATCTCGGCACCCCCAAAGATCCCAACGACGATGACGGTGGTGATGATGACCCGGATGACCCGGATAAACCAGAAGAGTCTCCCCACTTCATCCGCGAAGCGACCATGCACCTCATCTCCTCGACGGCAATCTTTACTCTCGCCTCTCCCTTTGCCACAACCACCCTTTACATCACGCGCCTCAACGCCACGGCATTCTACGAGGGTCATCCCTCTGGCACGATCCTCTACGATCTCCCACTAGTAGTTCCGCCAGGCCTGTCGACGACTCCGAGACTGCCGGTCGATTGGAGTCTGGGGAGTGTGGGATTCGGTGCCATCAAGAAGGCTCTAGGGGGCACATTACGTTTGAGCACGTATGCCGAAGTCGGGGTCAGAATCGGTCAGTTCAGGCAAGACTTGTGGTACCAGGGGAGGAGCATCGGTGCCAACATACGGCCGTAAAGAAAAGTTCGGGGTGAAACCGTCTGGACGAATCCCATGTTGTTTGGATATTGTACATCACTGCCGCTTTTTTTTTTTCTTATCTGGGGAGTCCACTATTATTCGGCGTTTATATTCTAGCTGGTGCTATCGGCTTGAGACTTTGCGCATTGTTCGGCTGGATGCCTTCAATGTAACTGCGCACCAAAAACGCACGTCATGTCTGCCATCTTCCACTATCGGAGCATGTGTATTGCATTCCCCTCATGGACAATATGCCCACTGTTATTGGCATCTCGATGTGTTACTACCAGCAATGCATTTCTCCCCCCCTCTCCATCCCAACCTATTACGCTCGGCTTCGACAGTTGACAAGTGTTGCCTGCTGTCGAGCCGCAGACTCCTACAAATGCCCTTATGCATGTAAACGCCCCTTGAAAAATGCATTTCCCATCCGTTATGTGTACAGAAAATTCACGATGCTAACGCCATCGCTAAATGTGAATACCGAGGGAATGAAAAAGTAAGAAAGAGACTATGTGCGCGCTTCTCGTCTGTCTGCGGTAGCTAGTCATGCTGCTCGTATAGCGCTGAGCTGAGCTGAGCTGAGTCGAACTTTGACGTTCACATCTTCGCAGAATGGAGATCAAACGCGGCGGGCAGTCTGACTCAACAATCGATCCGCGCGCTCGAAAACGTTGAGCGTACTGTTTGGTGGCGGAAGGCCTGGCGTATTTGGTACTGTGGCCTGGGCCGCAGCACCGAGAGCCGCACTCAACGGTGTGGCAGGCACGGGCGTGATGTACCCGCCTGAACCAGACCCAAGGCTAGTCGTGGAGTAGTTTTGTTGCGAGAGAGCAGAAGCGACCGATGCTATCGACGTGTTGATGGAGCCAGGAAAGGACGATCCACCGCCCAAAGCCATGAGACCCTTGCTCATGAATTTGGGCGGTTGTGTTCGAGAAGTGAAGGTTGATGTCGTGGAAGCCGGGCCCACGGAGCCAGGGTTATATGTCAGACTGGACCAAGGAGAATCGCTGATGGCCAGACTGGCCTCCTTGATGGTCTTGTGGAGCGGCTTCATTAGTTGTTTGACTTCCGGGTTCAGAAGGCCATAATGGCGCCCTTCACCAGTACACGCGCTTGCCAGTTCACCCCAAGCCTGAAACGGGTCAGCTTCAAGGAAGAGCTTGAGACACTCAAGGAAATGAAACGAACCCTTATGAAACCCGTGCACTGCTGCCAAAAATCGGGTAGGCTTCGGGTATAGCTGTCCTTGAGCTGCATCTGCGACAAGCGCTTGGAAAGCGGGAAAAGCCTTTCCTCCACGTCTTGAGCCTTGACTATCAGGCTTTCCAAAACAGTCACCTTAGGGTCTCCGGGAACGAGCTCGCCCCTGATGATGTCGAGCTTGCTCCTCAAGAGAGCTAGTATTCGTGGGATGTGACTTCTGGAGCTCTCGCAGACCTCTCGAAGCCTGGCATAAACCCTCTCAAAATGGACATCCTCATCGGCCTCGTCGAAGCCGCTCGTCAGAGTGTTGGTGCGAGTCATGGACAGGGTTGAAAACGATTCGGCCGAGCGAGGCGTGGCAGCACTGATGCTAGTGAGTGTATTTGTCCGACTGTTCTCGTTGCTGTGAAGGATAACTGGAGGAGGTATCTGGTACTGGCCGCCGTTTCGTTGCGGTGGCGAAGCCTGGAAGCGGCGTGCCTTTAGCGGTCGAGCTCTGACAGTACCCAGCGAGTCGGCTGCACTGGGCCGGCGTAAAGCTGCAGCGGTGTCGACGAACTCGGCACCCAAGATGGAGCACGCATTTCTCATCTCCACCAAACTGCCCTGCTGCAAGAAGAGAAATGTCCTCAGAAGTCGAGGATCGGCCTGCCGGGTGATCTCGACCCGGTTCTCTGCGATAGACAAGTTGATGTACATGAAGAGCTCTAGGCATTTGAGCGTATACTGGTAGATGGCCTTGGAGAGCTTTTGCGCTTCCTCTTCGTCTTCCTCGGCCAGGGTGTTGTACCTCTCCAGGAGCTCATTCAAAGCACGTACATGTAAGTATGTGGCAGAGAAGCGTCGGTAGAAGTATTCTTTTCGGCGCAAGCCTTCCTTGGTTCTGTCTGTCCTCTTCATGGAGCGGAGCATGTGGGAGATGACATCGTGCATCTGGGAGATGGCGTAAAGGAAGTTGTTGGCAGCTTCAACCACAACATCAGGTGCACGGGAGCCGCGCTTATGCTCACGAACATCTGAGAGCGGGCGGTTGGCCAAAGAGCGTACGGTTCCCGTGTCGCCATATCCAACAGCAGTGGCCGGGCCGGACATGCCGTTCGCAGCACCAGCTCCAGGCTGCACGTAGCCTTGGCTGAAGCCCCGGAAGTGGTTCGACTTGTGCAGCTCGTCCACAGCGCCCAAGTCCGAAGTCTTATTCGTGTAGATGCCCATACGCTTCTGTCGCTGGCTGGCCGAGCCGGCGCCTTCACTCTGACTCCGGTTGCGCTCATTGGAGCCATTGGTCAAGACCAGGGGGGCTACGGGAGGCCTTCGAATCAGGCCGTTGCCCTGCTGTGAATGAACGCGGTAGTGGGAGCGTGTTGGGATGGGAGGCGGAATGCCGGGTGAAGCTGGCCTGCTCTCGCCGAAGCCATCGAGGGTGCTGATGCTGGGCTTCACGGGAAAGCGGCCGCCATTGGCGCGGCGAGACGGGCGGGGCGTTTCTGGGTTGCTCTCGCTCCAGCTCTCGTCTCCGGACGACTCTACGCGCAACCTCTCTATCTCGATGCGCTGCTTCTGCTTGGTGGCCTGCTGCCTCATGAACTTCTTCACCTGGGTTGCGATGACGGCATCCCTCTCATTCTCGTTGGCGGGGGAGGGCGTGTTGTCTTTGATGGTGGTGATGTCCTGGGGTGGGAAGCGCAATGGGTTGTAGTTGAGCTTGAGGACCTGCAGGCTGTTGATGTCGCCGAGACAGACGGGCAGCTCTTCGATCTTGTTCTTGGAGATGGCCAGCACTTTCAGAGACGTCAGGTTCGCAATGCCGTCCGGGATGACCCTGATCTTGTTCTTGCTAACGTCGAGGATCTCCAGCGAGGTCAGTTCCAGTATCTGGGCATGTATCAGCACGTGCTCTCAGGTCAAGACGTGGGAGGGGGATGGGGACGAACGGCGGGCGGGATCTCGCGCATCGAGTTGTAGCGCACATTGAGATAGCGGAGGCGCCGGCACTCGGCAAGGCGGAAGGGCAGCGTGGTCAGCTGGTTGTGGGAGAGGGCAAGCCTGGGGGTGGTGGTCAGTAGGCGGGCGGGGCGGGGGGCGGATGGGAGGGCAGGCACCTCTCGATCTCAGCGCGGATGACATCGATGACGTCGTCGGGCAGGCGGGCGATGTTGTTGTTGCCCAGGTCGATGGTGATGCCGGGCTGCTGCTGCTGTTGCAGCTCTCGCGGGGCGGGGGCCGGGGCCGTGGCCGTGGCCGTGTCGGTGACGGCGCGCTGCTTGATGTCCTCGCGCGACTGCTCGATGGCGGCTTTGGCGAGGGCGACGACATCGTCGTCGGAGAGCGGCTTGACGGCGTCGTTGCTCATCGTGGGCGGACGTGTGAGGCGGCGGTCATTGTGGAGAGAGTCGAGGGTCGAGTGTCGAGAAGTTGCAAGCAAAAGCAAGGGGACGACGAGCTGTGCTTGTCTGCTCTGTGGCAGTCCCGCTAGCCGCTTGGGGACTCGGCCCAGGAACAACCACGTCACGGTACCGTATAGCCACGCCAACAGCCTGAATCGTACAAAGCTCCAGCTTTATTCTACCTTTGTATGTACCTACAAAGTACCCGCAAACTCAATCCACTGTCCACGTGACTCTCGACGACGACGGACGCGTCGCCCGCGCGATGATGATGTCAGTCCGCGGCTTCCAACCCCGTCCTGCATCTCAACACAACCGTGCCACCTCCAATCCGTCGCGGAGCCTCAGATGCCATGGACGACGAAGACAGCAGCGCTGACGATGCCGTCCCCCCGCCCATTCATCGTCACAGATCAGCCACATGCACCCCCAAGACCACAAAGAAGCAAGAGCAGCCGGGGAAACCAACATCACCGCGGCAACATGGCCCCGTGCTCATCGACAGTCCTCCATCTACAGAGAGAGGCGCGCCACATGTCCGCAACTTCTCCCAACCGACGCACAGAGCCCACGCATTGCTGAAACGAGTGCCTTCTCGACAACCTCAACGAGCCATGCCGAAGGCGTCGCCCAAGCCCGTGTCGTATCGGAACAATCCACGCCTCCCTCCAAGCTTACAGCGATGGAGCTCTCTGGAGACTATAGATTCCGTCACAACGGTACCCGAAGCCCCCAGTGACAACGAACAACATCCCAGCATTGAAATCAGACCAAACGCCAATAGCTCAGGTACTGGACACTCCACGTGCACGTTTGACGAGGACGAAACCTCGACCCGGCATTCCTCTAGCCGCCATAGCAGTCATTCATCTGGATCAAGCTCGGCACGACCGACTTCTGGGCGGTCATGTTCAACGAAGAGCGACTCCAAAAGATACTCGACCAGCTCGTCGTTATTGGGTATGCTGAACGTTAGGAAAACCCCCGAATCACACGTTGAACACGGCCATGTCGCGATTCAAGAAAGGGTCTCGGTGGATCGTACGAGTTCGTCAGGCTCCATCGTGACCATATCATCTGGACCGCCGTCTGAAGTCGGACGTTGCGTGTCAGAAGCAAATCAGGCATCGCCAGACAGACAAGTTTGGACATCGAGCAGCTACGACGTGAGCGGACTCAGTAAAGCGCATCTCGACAAATGCAAGAAAAAAGGTATCAACCCGGCTCTGTATGCTGAAATGAAGGCGGCCAGACGAGGAAAGTGGACGTCTCCTATAGGCGGTAATACGTTCTTGTGAACGACGCGCGCGTTTCCCGCGATACCATGGGCTGTCGTTCCAGAGTCGCCATTCCGCGGATCCCACGTGTGCTAGGGATGCATCGACGCTCTCTGCATGTGCGCTACTCGCGAAATGAGAGCCATGTCCGATGCACTCGACGTGCTGCATCACTCCAAGCCAATTACCGATCCTGATGGGAATACGATGGCTTCCCCAAGAATAGAAGTGCGCTTTTCTCTGACCGTGTTGGGCTCCTGCGACCCCACGACCCCACACCATGTGCTCGGAACGTTAAATCCGTCTTTTTCTCACATAGTCAGAGTCATCTTCATTTACTTCGCACACTCACAATTTGTTCGAGGCGTCAAGGCCAAACTGATATCCGTCTTCGGAGCTCCCACTCTGCCAGCATGGCACTGAAGACGTGGGTCGCCCCTATGTATGCCACAGCTAGACAAGTTACCAACGACTTGGAATTGTCGTGGCAGTCCGGTAGTTGTCGAGGATCCGTACCGGGACCCAGGGCGAGCCAGGGCATGTTGGCTTCGCGTCCGGTTAAAAATTATATGCAGTCTACCGTTGGCATTGCACTCCCGCCGCACCGATGTGCCTGAAGGCGAGTCAATGCATGCGGCAGGCACGTGTGTAGGTCGATGGCCTAGGGCGCGTTAATCTCGCGCGAGTGTAATTGAACAAGGCTTAATCTATCATTTCCATCAAAAGAGCCCCAAGAGTCTTGTCATTGGGACGTGGCATGGAAAAGGCACACCGTCACCTTCCCTTCTTGGCCCGAGTATATTAAAGATGGACGGGTTTGATTTGACGACCGGGAAGGGATTGGTCCGTCAGCAGTACCGGGCGATGGATATGAAATCAGCAGCGTTACCTGGTAACGCGAGCGAGGTTTATTAGGCGATGTGGATGCACCGATGGCACTCGTGTTCACGATGACCAGACGGAATGGTGCTCCGGACGCTTGTCCACTTGCACGTTTAGTCTACGAGGCCAGATCGGCGGTGCATTGGCAAGAGAGGGTGGCGTGGCGGACGGCACGTTGTCGGTGACAGCTGGACGCCCACGGAATACAATCTATGGAGTGGCGACTGCTCGGATTCCAAGATGCGAAATGCCCGACGACGAAGCTGAGCGGGCGGGGATACCATGTATTTATAGGCGTTGATACGCCGCTTAGGCGAATGATGGGCCAGTTGCTGCTGCTTTTGCGCTGACGACGAGGGACGCTAGCCCGCGTGTGGAGAGAGGGAGGACAAGCAGTGGCCCCAGGACTGGGGCCTGATTGTTAATTCACTGCTGCTGTTCACTTCTGCACTGCACTGCACCGCAGCGCACCCTCCGCGGACCGGAAGCGCGTCAGGTAGCACGACATTCCCATGGCGAGCTCAACAATACCCATGATGATGATGATGATGATGATGAGGAGGAGGATGGGGTGCTTTACACGCCACCAAGACCCCGGCACGGCATGGGCAAAGCAAAAGCTTCGAGAAGGCCGGCGATCTCGGGGCGGTGGGCGGAGTACAGTGGAGTGGAGTGGGTGGGCAGATGGACTCGCCCTCAGCACGTGTGCGCCGCCTCACAGCCTACTGTACTCTGAAGTCAACAAGGCGCTATCCGCAGATCCAAGCCACCCGTTCAATCGAGTCCACGTGCCGTCATGGCCACACCTTTCACGATGGAACATGGCCAATCACGCCCGCGGCCCAACCCCCATGATTTACCGGGCACTGGTGCTGCACTGCTACCGGGGACGACAGTGGGCGTCGTCGACACTCCGTGCCAATGGCATCTAAGCACCCGTGGGCCACAAGACGCTTCCAAATGAGCCCTCGGTTTCGCGCGCTTGACTGCCGACACTAGACTGTGGGGTTGGCCATCGTGACCCTCCTGCATCGCTGCATCCTCGATCCCGGGGAGAGAGTTTCGTCTGCGACGGGGGACACGCCGAGCCGTCTCGCTGGCCAAAAGCAGCGACGCAGCGCATTGCACTTTGTCGTGCCACCTCAAGTCCATGTCCGACGGAAACTTTCGACCCATGGCCCACAAAGCAATTCGACCTCTGGACAGATCCTCGGGCTTGCAGGAGCCGCTGTTGGCCAAATCTCGGTCGACCCTCTTTCCACCGACGCGCCTCACTCAGGATCTGCTTTGGGAAATGCCCTCGCAAGCCGCTCCAAAGCCTCAGCCCGAGCTCTACCGACTTGATATTCCATCATCTCCAGTGCGTGGCGCCACCAATTCCACAAGTGAAACCTTGCGTATATCTCCAAAACTCTTGCCTCACAAAAACAGCCGCCATGCACCATGCCCAGCTAGGAGTACCGTCTTGAGCTATTCTCGCCATTCTCGCCATTTCAAACTCCCCACACATCAAAATGTGCAAACTGTGCGATGGCCCCCCCGGTGCCAAAACGGCTTCGACTCTATCCGGGTTTGAGGCGCTGCTCACCCCAGCCGTGAAACGACCATATATCCGCATGAAAAACGGAAGTGTCAATATCGAACCTAGCAAACTTCCACCAACCCAACGGCGCTCAGGCCTCCGCCCAGATAATTCCACTTTACGTCCTTCTTCAGCCTTACGGAAAAGAGACCAAGTCACACGTCACGCGTCGTCCCACAACCCCGTTCGTTACTGCGCCCTCGCGTGCAATTAAGCTCATACACTTCTGCATCGCCCCAAGCTCGCCCGCCCGAGCTTCGCAACTACACTCGCGACGTACAGTACATCGACGCAGCTCCGCAAGCTTATCCGCACCTCACACGCCCATACACGTAGGTAGCCTATGCCATGTACTCCGTACCCGCATCCCCTTCGCGTAAACACAACCAACAGCCTGGCCCGCGTTCGCAAAGCACAGGACAAGTCAAGTGCAGTACATACACGAAGCGGCGCGGCTCCTAAGCGCCACCAACACGACGTGCGCGCCAGCGCCCATGCTCAGTCCCCAGCCAGAGGGTCGACAGAGAAAAGGCACCAAAGCACAAGCACGTTCGGACAAGGACCCTTTTCCCTTTCCCTAAGCCCAGGTCCTCAGGCCTCCCAAATCGCCGCTTGTCAACTGCACTGTTGGGTAGGGTTGCCCGTCCCGTGTCTCCACTCGCGCGGTAACGAGGAAAAGGCGTGCGTGCGCGCGCGCCATGATCCTCTGGGCGCTTTCTTTTGTTCCCGCGCATACATATCTCTACATACGGTATGTATGTACAAGTACACAGACACACGGGTACGAGGATGAGGGTGGCCCAAGACTCTGGGGATGCGAGATCTGCGCCTGTGCCACGCATGCCCATTTGTTGCGAGGGGCTTGTGCGTGTTGTGCGCATGTCCATGTGTGTATATGTGCTTTTTGGGACGAGCGGTGAGGCTGATCCGAGTCACCGCCTGTTGTATCTGCGCATGGGGGTGCTTCGGTACAGACGCGTGATTGGGCCGCCGCGTTTGACTTGAAGTGTTGCCCATTGTTGTAGAGATTGTTCTTCTGCCATGTTGTGTTCCACTAACCACTGATCAGCGTGCTCATGTCTCGTGATGTGTCCCAATGGGAAACAGGTGGCGCCGCCACGACTGTGTTGCCGGTGGGAGAAGGGGACGGTTGCGTTTCCGAATAGCCACTAGTTATTGCAAATCGTGAGAGCGGGGGGTGTTTCAATAGTATCAGGCGTGACCGAGTTTGAAGCGGGAACCCATGGTCATAGCAGCTGGGGGAGACCTTTGAGCATCAATGAGAATACCAAATCTTTTTTGCCGCCGCGACAGCAAACACTAAAGGCAGCCAATCGTGGCCATCACAAAATCAAATCCATGGCGCAAAATGCAACTAGTTGAGCGAAGCAGGATAAAATGCCATTCAGTCTCAGCCCGGCATCCCAGGCAGGCTGCTGCACAAACTAGCAACAGCTATCCTCGGCCAGTAGCCTACGGTGGGGTAGAATGAGGATCGAGTAAAATATAATCCTGAAACTACCATCCAGAGTCCTTGCCGTTATGATATCAGCGAAAGGATGCATTCCCTCTCCGAGCCTGACATATGGCCCCAATGATGATCAAAAACGCCAGTCCCAATCTGTGCCAGTGATGGTGGATATAGGCCCCAGAATACACAGCAAACTCCACAAAAATACGGTTTTTGCGGGTGCAACGCCCATGTGTCTAAATTCAAATGCCCTCCAAAACAACAAAGTCCAGTCCATGGTGCAAAAAAGTTCGCCAATTCGCCTTGCGTATACAAGTGACAAGAATCGAAAATCGGAGACGCCGAGAGATGCAACCGTGAAATGCAACATATGCAAACGCTTCATATCGCACTGTCGTGATCATGCCTGCTTTTGATCCAGTCCGAGATGATGATCAAGGTGGTGGAATTACGGGTTCGTGGGGTCGAGATGCAGGGTCCAATATGCAGAAGATTCGAGACGCCAGGGCATGCGTGGCTCAGAATAGGCCTCCCTCCACGGCGCCTTGCTCTTCTTCCCTCAAAGCACCTCCACTCCTTTTCTTGGGCCATAACTTGCTGCTCACTCGCTTCCAGCTGTCCCTAGTCGCTGTGGCAATTCCACTGTGCTCACCACGACTTGCTCGGGGGCTGGGCGTGCCGCTGTGCGTCCCTGACTCGTAGTAGGCTTGGTGGAAATCGGTCATGGGGTAATCGGTCATGGGAGGTGTACCAGGAGGAGTCAGAGGGTCGTTGAGAGCGCTCGGGCTTCCACTTCCTGAATCGTCCGTCAAAGCATCACTGCCACTCGTGTATCCCGAAGTCACACGAGTGGCTGGTGAAGACGAGGACGAAGTGGTCGTGGGGTGCGAATTGAACCGTGAATGCGAGAATGGCCGTGGATGCATAAAGTTGGACGTGAGTGAGGATGGAGCAGATGCCCTTTGGTGAGAAGGCTGATGTGGTTGTTGGCTTCGTGTGTGGTAGATGGTTCGCTCGTCGTAGCTGCGAGTCTGGGATCTGGTGAGACCCGTGTCGTGGGTTTCGGCTGTCGACGTGGGAAAAGCACTCTGCGGACACACTGAATTCAGAAACGACACCAAGACGCTCTCCTCCATTAATTCGTAGATCTTGGCGACTGCTTCATCCAGTGATGAGGGATGAGGAGGGACATAAGAGTCGGAGAGATGTAAGAGTGTGTCGCGGACGTCGGCAGGAAGGTTCACCTCCGCAAGTTAGTTTTCGAAATACAATACGACATGGGACTTGACATACCTCTCGGGGTCCCGACTCACGAATGTAGGCGTCTATTAAACGCCGCCACAGCATGAGAACATATGCACACTCGTCGGACAGGGGGGAGATTGGGCTTCCAGGGTGTCGGTTCACCATTTTCATGTAGTGCTTGCGATATCTCGAGGCGTCCATGGTGAACTCGAGGTTCTCTAGGCAGTGGTTTTGTGACAGAAAGGCCATAAAGGACGTCAGTGTCCATGGCGGAGGGGCGGTGTTTGCGAGGATCTCGGAAAGGTTGGGTCTTCGGTTGCAGTAGGGTGTGGGGATATTCTTGGGTATGGTGACGGTCAATGGCTGTGCCGGGGGCGGATACTCGGCCATGGCCATTTTGGTGTCTTCTTCGTCCGGGTCGACGGTGGAGACGGTGGGTGAAGAGGCCGTCGACGACGATGTTTTTATGGATAGAGCGGCCCCGATCTTTCTCGTGTTCATTACGCTTCTCCACAGCACTTTGTACACCCGTCGGGCGGTATTTCGATTCTGCTCGTCAAATCCTGGACAGGGACAGAATTGCGGACGGGAGGTGAGCGCCAGCTTGACAACGGCGCGTGGGACAAGGTTCGGGCGAGAACCTAGCACCGAGGGAAAAGACGTTGGAGGTGGTGTTATCGGTCCGACAAAGGTAGCATCGATATGCGGTGCTCGACGCCGGGGGTTTGAGGGGAGGAAGGGCGGCAGTCGCTAGCGACGGCGAAGTTTGCTGGTCGGGCTTCTCGAAGGGGGGCCACGGCAGAGGCGTCGACACAAGGAGGCGGCGATGCAGCGATGCGCGGCAGGTGGGTGCGAGGACAGGACACAGGGTCGCACGAGGTGCGAGGGAGGGCAAGCAGAGGCGTCGAGCGGGCGGAGACAGGAGCAGGAGCGAGCAAGACGTCGACGGGAGCGGTGCAGGCAGCGAGGCGAGGCGAGACGAGGCGAGACGAGGGTGGTGGGCGGGCGGGAGGGCTGTGACGACGAAGGGCAGTGAGACAGCAGAAGGGCTGTGGAGGTGCGGCTCGGCGTGGTTTTGAGGAAGGAGTGAACAGTCAGTGAATTGGTGGCTCGTGTCGATGGCGCCGGCGTCTGGCTGGGTCAGCAGAGGCCAGGTCCCACGGCGGCGCGGGTGTGTTGATGTCGAGAGGCGGCGGCGGAAGGGCAGGGCAGGCAGGCAGGGCAGGGCAGGGCAGGGCAGGGCAGCTACGTTGTATGTGGTCAGAGAGGAGTGCAGGAGCGCTCTGCGTAGCGGCTGCCCTCGCCTCGCCGCTTTTACGAGGACCCACGCCGGGGAGCTGCTGATTGGCCGCGCCCGGGCCCGGTGGCTCGCGCTTGCAAGCACTGGCCGTGGAAGCTTTGGAAGGCACAAAGAAGACGCAAGGGTCGTGCGCCAAGCCCACTGGCTCCTGCTGAAACGCTGAGTGTGAGCGAGGGCCCCTGCGCCTGCCCTAAACTCGCCCGTGGCCCGAACCCTGCCCGCCGCGCAGTCGCCACCCCCCAGCAGCGTCACCAGCCGGCGCCAGCCAGCACCGGCGAGCAATGGCACCACTCGCAGCACCGCACTCGCGCCCCTCCTGCCCGCCGCCCTCCTGCCAGCGCTGCCCGGCCGGCCCTCCGCTGCTGCTGCTGCTCTTCCTCTGCTCTGCTAATCGCTGTGTGCTGCCGCTGCCTCCTCTGGCGGCGCCGCCTGAATCAGCCCGCCCGAGCCACCCTGTGCCCCGCGCCCCGCGCCCCGTCTGTAATCACCAACTCTCGCGGCCACTCGCTGCAAACGACGTCCGCGACTCGCTCAAAGAAGCAGCCCGCGACAATGACCCTCGCCCGCTGGGGAAACAATCGCCGCCTGCTCCCTCGCCCGCCAGCGCTCCAGCCCAGCGCCTCGTCGCCGCGACGGGCACGCGACGCCTTTCCTGTCCACCTCGGACGACGGTCGCGCGCCCATAGTGGCCTGCTGCACGGTAATTAACCTCACTCAACACCACTCCACTGCACCTCGTCCACCACCTCCTCGGGTGCGCGCGCTGCCTCGACCTGCCCGATGCTCGCACGCCCGTGTCGTGACATGCTCACGTTTCGTTAGCCCGCCCTACCCAGTACACATTCTCATCTCATCCATCGACGACGCCAGATCGCCCGAGCTTTCGGCTGCCGGCTGCCGGTTGCCGGCCTTCCAGAAGCCTTCTAGAATCCTCCCTTAGGCGGCTAGGCCCACGCCGATCGCCGTGATGAGAATTCGCCGCCTGAGTCGCCTCCCCATGTCGTCTTCAAAAGGGAGGTCGGCCCAACGCATTCTGCACCGAGGGCCGAAGCCATTGCCATCGCCATCGCCATCGCCATCGCCGTCTCTTGGCCCTGGCCTGTGACCTCCCAGGAGCTCGCCTGTTCATAAGTCTCTTCAACCCTCGCTGAGCCTCTTGAAACGCGGCCAGTGGGCATGTTCACGGATGTGATTATTGCAATGATATTGCGAGTTGCGTGTTCGGCCATTGTGCAAGCAGGCTGTCGGCCGAGGGACATGACAGGTTCCATGGCGTCGATGAAAATTTCGAAGCACAGTTCGACGCGAACTCATAGCAGCAAGCCTCGCCTCGTGCCACCACCACCAGTAAGCGGCGCCAAACGCCCAAGACATAACCCGAGCTATCAGCAATCTTGACCCGAGTTGCCAGCGCGACCCACGAGACATTTCGGTGCCATCATCACGCCCGTCTCCTGTTACCATCAGAGGACCTCAACCTCGTTGGGCGCATGAAGAAGCGGTTTACCCGCTTCACCGCCTCGTGACATGTCCGGCCGTGCATCCTCCATCGCACATTTCACCGAACAAGGTCGTTATTGCCTCCCTGGCGGCTGTTTGCTCTGCACACGCCACTTCCATAATAACACATTTCCTCTACACGGTCCATGTCGTGCAGCCTGAGCAGAGATTTTCGCGCAGTCTCGAATCGCCGCATGATGCAGCACGCGCCATGTATCTGCATCTGCATCTGCGTGTCATTCGAGAAGGCTTCCATCGGAAATACGATACGATGCTGAATCGGCGCTTTCCAGGGCTCTGGGATTCCTTGCCGCACCCGACCTCGTGTCACGCTCCTCCGGTCCGAGCAACTTCTTCCTGCATCCCATCCATCGCCCTGGACACAGCTGGCTCACGCACACGGCGGCAGCTGTAGCCTTGATTCCTTTGATTCTCATGTTGTTACATGAAACACTCGCCCCAAGCCTGAGGCCCACCAGCGCAGAAATGGTGGATTGAACAGGGTTTGCGGAACGACGTCTATAGGCATTATCCCATGCCGCTCGTGACAACATGTTGGATACCACAGTCCCAATACTGGCCTCGCCGCACTTGACCGCTTGTTGCCATGACCCTTTGGCGTGAAACACTGACAGGTGGGCCTCCAAGCACCTATTCTCACAGTCTGACAAGTGCCCTCAATCTACTTGATTAGCACAACAGAGTCAGACGCGTCGTGATCGTATGCATGAAACACGACTGGCATCGTTGGACTTGCTCGATTTCGCGGGGAGTCAAGATCCGACCAGATGCCGCGGTTTTCCACCATCTACCTTGTGTGAAGCTCTAGTCGAGAAGAAAATCATCATGCCTTCTCCATCTTCATCCGCGTGCCCGCTCTTGTTTCCAGAGCCGCGATATCGAGATCCCACCCAGCATCTCCAAGCCTTCCCGCACACGCGTCAAACCGTGTCCGTACTTCATCGAGTGTAATCCTGAGCTCAGCGAGTGGTTTTGATTCAGATCCGTCATCCTTATCGTCAGGCTCACCTTTTGCTGCTTTTGCCCTCGCTCTACGAGCAAGTAGAAGCGCATGCATCCACGCCTTGAGCTGGTCCCGCGCAGTAGCGCCCTCTTTCAAAACAATCCAAGCCTCAGAGCCATCATCGAACCAGAGCACGTAGGCTTCTTCTGCAAACACTCGCATGAGGTCGGACAATTTGATGGCTTGCATATCCAGCGATCCTGTCTGTTTGTGGCGTGGGGCAATGCGCGCGAGCAGGCTAGAGAGGGTCACGCCTATGCGACAGTGTCCGATAATCTGGTCGCCATCTGCCCACCGCAGGACTCCGTCTCGTTCAAAGACACGCTCGATCCTGGAAACATCCGCTGGTCGGAGTATGGTGCCAGACTGCAGGACTCCGCCGAGTACGATGTTGGCCCGTTGTCTGTTCAATGACTTCATGCTGACCGCCGCGACAGCGGCGTAGTTGGTCGCGAGGTGAACAGAGAGAAGCCCAATTAGAGTCGCCCATGTCGCCAATGGACTGGAGATCCAAGAGACGACGACACTTCCGGCCTAGCAAATCCATGGCCAGTCAGCCTAATGACTTGGGACTTACAGATCACAGGGGAACCCGGCAGACTCAATTCATCATCACGCCATAGAAGGTTTGGAAAACACTCACTAGCATCCCCAGCAGCGATATAACAGTCTCTTGGCTCGAGTCTTTCTACAAACAAGGTCAGCGTCGAACTTGTCTCGTAGACGCTCCGCGCGTGCGGATGCATATGAAGGCGCCCGAGCTTTTTCATATCGGAGTCATCAACCGTCCTCATCCAACACTTCGACAGGTTCCGCTTGTGCGTATACGTAGCACATGAAAAAGCTTTTCGCACTCGTTCTTCCCCAGTACATGTCTAGGGAGGACGACCTGGAGTTCGCTCACGTTTGCCCCGAAGGCTAAATTAGTTCAAAAGAAAACGGGGTTTCTCACTGCGTTGAGTTCGCCCAGGTTCCCACGCTTTGCAAAGTGTGCAGATAAGCTCGCCTTGGAGCTGCCGGCACAAACTCCGCACAACGATCTCAACACGCTAGATAAGGACAACAGCGGGACCCGAATCGGTTTCGGAAAGGCTGGCGATAGACAGTCCAGAATCATTGCCGTGTCGTTGAAAATGTCGGCTACCAGGCGGTATCTCTTGCATTCAGGCTCCAGCGCAGTGCCTAACCTGTGTGCAAAGAGGATCGTCGCTATCCTGCCCATGCTCTCCTGCAACACGGAAAGCAATAGCGCGGCTGTAGGTGAAGCAGACGCATCTCCAACGCCGACACCTATACCTCGCATCAGCTGAAAGCGTTGCGATCGGGGCTCGGCATGCGCAGTCCATGCTCGTGAGAATATGCGGCCTGATTAATTGGGTTGCCTGTTCGGGCCGTGGCTAGAGTGGTGCGAAGCGGATCCGGGATTTCTGGGTTCCCAGCATGACTTCATATAGATGATAGATAAAGCAATAGAGCTGAGATGAAAGGACGATTGACTGATTGACTGATTGACTGATTTGAGGGACACCCGTCGACATACCTTCGAGCACAGCGCGCGATGAAAGCATCCCGGCAATTGACGACGAGAAAGCTTGAAGCGAGTCCTGGATTGTGATCGTCAGACGACAGTGCTGTAATTCTCCGTTGATGCAGAGCAGAGGCCAACATACATAGATCTGGTAGCTAGGGGTGCGGACATATTAGCTATGTGTCACAGGGTGCTGATCTCCGGGCTGAAGCTGAGGGTTGAACGAACTGGATGTAATCTTCCGTCACACTGTGAGGGTATCCGACTGGGAGGAAGACCTCGAGTAGCTGCTGAGTATACGTCTTTGTCTGCTTTGGAAGCTATGATGCATCAGCACTTCGCTCATTGATCCCCCGTCTGGGGTGAACCGACGATGACATCAACCCTCTTCGAACTACCGCTCTCTACATACGACGTCGTGATGTTTCCAGCCTCATCGCACTCGACTATCTCCAAGCCGGTTGGCGCCATGATGGACGTGAGCGTGGTGATGGTCAGTTTCGGTGGTCGCGAGTGCGAGTAGCTTTCACCCCACAGCCCGAAACCGTTAGCGTTCGCCCTCGTGCCAGATCACCACCCCAACCTCCTCTACATTCCCTACTCTACGACCGACAACAAGTGCAAGAGCAGCATTTCACGCCGCTCTAAGCCTCCCTGTCCCTCTCTGTGCCTCCTCCCACAATCTCCAACAACAATCTCACTGCCAGCAAAACCCCACTTCTCGCAATATACGTTCCCATGGCCGCAAATGGCGTGTCATCTACCATGTATATGCGGGAGCACCGTGCGCACAGAGGCTGCGTGATTCCCGCGTCGGTGCGCCTTTTGGACCCGAGATGCGGGACAATGCGCAGCGAGCGATGTGCATGCGGCATGCATGCATGCAGCCTTCCATACAAGCAAATTGAGCCTCAGGGTGAAGTCCAAGGTTTGAAATCACGGGGCCATGTTACACAGGCCCCAAGAGTGGCCTCGGACGAGCACGGCATTTCGCACATTGATTGGGGGTTTGGACAAGATGATGGAGTGACCCCTGTAGTCCGACATCCCGCTCGTACGTAGATAGGTAAAGGCTAGGTTGCCACGAAAACAAAACCAACCTCAGTTACAGAGCGGCACCTTGTCGCAGTGGTGTTGCCCTATGCAGCCATGTCCCTGTCGATCACGTCCTCGCGATACGAGGTGTAGTTGTACAGACGTGGAAAGCTGACACAGACGTAAGACAAGTGCACGCTCCCGTCCGCCGCCGTTTCATATCACGAGTCTTCGTAGCGGCCTTTGAGTTGTGCAGAATAGATTGTGCAGCAATTGTACATCTGCTCGGGACACGGTGGATGATCCCGAAGTGTTAGAACACATGGCGCCATGTGGGCACAGCGTAAGAAGTGGAGAGAATGTTGTCAGACGAGTGCTGACTGCGAGAACAGAAACGTTGGAATGAGGCATTCGAGATTGACTGCAGCTCATCAAGAATGTAAACGAAGGCCAAATATTGATTATGACCAAGAGATAGGGCTGCCGATGGCTACGAGTAGCAAGTGAGATAAGACTGCGATTATGTACAATATGGCAGAACTCAGGTATCTTGTTTGATAACCGGGTTGTGGCCTTGCGGATACTTTGAATCGCTCTCCAACAAATCATCTGGTTTATCTGACTTTATCAGCTTAGAGTCCCTCTATGCTCAGTGTTTGACTCACCATGCCTTGCGTAGAGGTGGTATTCTTCATCCGTATAGGTGCCCACGCGCCCACCCTCGACATCCTTCCTTGTCAGACTCAGCTTCCCCTTTGGTAAGCCCATGCTGCCTAGAAATTTGACAGTATTATTCCACTCATGTTCTTTTCGCTTGTTATCCCAGTGCAGCTCTTTGCTCATGAGATCAATGACCACTGGAAGAGCCTCAAGCGCTGCCTGTGCGTTTAGGAATGCCAGCCTCATCCTTCTGGCAATTACATCCTCGGCTGTCCGCGCATACTCGTACCGCACACAGTATCGGACTTCTCCATCAATGAACGGATACAAAGCTGAGACGCGTTTGCCACGCACCGGAAATCGATGCTCCGTTGGAGACGAAAGAGCTGCAACAGTCCATGCTCGATCTCCGTACGCCTGACAAAGGTACTTGGCAACTTCGGTTTCGACACCGTAGTGCTGGATTAGGTTGATGAAGAGCGTTTTTGAGTAGCCGTGTGCACCGATCAGCCGTACGCGGTGCGTCTGGCAAGATCCGTCGAGAGGTGCCTCGTCCTCTACCTCGGTGCCGCTTACGCGTGGAGGGTTTGTGAGAGGCTTTGGCTGCAGTCCAAACTCCTTGATCGCTTCATCAACGGTATCCTCAGCCATCTGTCGGTAGGTAGTCCATTTGCCGCCAGAACAGGTGATGAGGCCGGACGAAGAAGTCGTGACAAGATGATTTCGAACGAGTCCTTCCGTTTTGCTCGCGTTAGGGTCCCTGACCAAAGGTCGAATGCCGGACCATGCAGCGAGAACATCACCGCGCCTCACATTGATCTCTGGCTGCAAGTATCGCCGAATCTCCTTCAAGATCCACTCAATTTCGTCTTCACCGGCCACAGGATCCTTTGTGATGTTTGATGGAGTGTCGGTGGTACCAGCGATTGTGTTACCTTGCCATGGCAAGAAGAAAATCACCCGACCGTCGGACGTGGATGGGTCGATCAGGCCCATGTTTGCGGGACTGTAGTACCCGGGGAGGATGACATGCACACCGGAGGCCGGAGCAACAATTTCCTCTACGCTGGGATCGTCCAACTTCCGGATGGAATCGGTGAACGGTCCGGTGGCGTTGATTACCCCTTTAGCTTTGATTGTGAATTCCTTGGTCTTCCGTCCGTCCATTTCTGCATTGCGGTCTTTGGCACGTGCGCCACTGAGTCTGCCGTCAGCATCCTTTTCCAATGCGGTCACTTCAAGATGGTTTACAACAGTTGCGCCGTACAGCGCTGCGGTCATTGCAAGGGATACGTTCATGCGAGAATCGTTATGTGCACCATCTACACAATTAACAAACGTCAATCGAGAAAGTAAAGCATTCATACCGTAGTATACGAGGGCTCCAAATAAACCTTCCTTCTTGAGCATCGGGAAAGCATCCAGAGCTTTGCTCTTTGTTAGGAAGTAGGAGCTCTCAATATTCTCCGATCCAGCCAAAAAGTCGTAGAACTTTGTGCCTGCCCAAAAGTAGGGCGCCTGCCACCACTTGGATATCGGTATCATGATAGGAAGCCATGCAGAGAGGTGGGGAGCAGTGTCCAGAAAGCATCGGCGTTCGCGAAGAGCTTCTACGACCAAGGCATACCTGGTCATGGTTAGACTTGTAGCGTCGTCTGGGCCGACGATTTCCTCACTGATTGTAGTCCAAGTTCCAGACAGCCTTTTCCAAGTATCGCACACCACCATGCACCAGCTTGGTGCTCTTGCTGCTTGTCCCACTGCTGAAGTCGTCCCGCTCCAACAGGGCAACCTTCAAGCCTCTCGTCACGGCATCCAGCGCGATTCCACTGCCAGTCGCTCCTCCTCCGATGACTAAAAGGTCATACGGTTCCTCCTCGCCCTGCTCTTGCTCCTCGCCGGGCCCGCCTCGGAACCAGCTGGTGATACCACTCGTTGCACTCTCAATCGATGTTGCTATCGCGCCGCCGCTCCTCTTCAGATCCACAATCTGCTCCTCCCTCGACTTGGTGCGCGGAAACTTTGGCGGACGGAATACCCCTCCCTCGCCGTACGTTGGGGGAGGAACGGCGGCGGCTTCAAGGCCAGGAATATCGCGAGGGCGGTATGCGACGTAGAGTGCCAGCGAGCCAGCGACACCAGCACCAGCTGTGTACAGCAGCGGCTTGAGGATGCGACTCGAGCGACGGGCCGCCATGTTGATGCCCTAGAACCCGGCCGGCTTCCTGTTTCGAAACAAAGTCCCCTTCTACGAACCCAAGGATGAAAATCTTAGGCCAAATGCCCTTTCACATGTGCCAATGTCAGCTCGAGTCCCCGCCGGACAATCTCCCAGCACGCGCACTTACCCCGTAGCAAGCTCAAGGGTACATTGCAGACAGAGAAAGTGACAGCACAAAATTTTCCAGGTACTTTCGGACGCAGATGGGGCCGTTGGTGGTGAACAAGTGGATCTGGAGCGCAGCTGCTTCGCGGTATGACGCGCCGGTGGATTCGCGCCGGCCAATCTGGATTGGCCCGAGAACACTTTTAGCGGCGATGCGGTCCGCCACTTTGCTCCATCTGTTGGCCCTCACGAGGCAGAAAACGGCAATTGGAATTCGTATCATGTCTATAGTAGATTCACCTACAGCCATGATCGTCATGCATAGTCATCATGCCTGCATTCGAGCATTCATGCTCTCTTCCCCCCCTCACACACAGAACAACACCGGGCTGAGGGGCAGAGCGAGGTAGAATACTCCATAACCTCGACCTAGCAATCCGATGACCGATGCAAAAGCCCAAGGAGAACAAATCTCTTTGCCCCCTAAGTTAGTGTGAGGCATGTTCTTTCCCGACTACGTGCTCTGTCAAACTCTGCCATTCTAGAGATTGATCACCCATCGCAGAAGCAGTACGTCTGCTACAACAACACCAATGGTGACTAGGCAAACGAATCCTTGATGGAGCCATCCAAGACGTTCCCTCCTGCTGAGCATACTCGAGACTGCAATAATAAGTAAAATCAGGCTGCAGATAGCTCCAAAGAGGACTATGACGTCGACTACGCCTCGTTCCTTCTTTCGCGATGTGGCCGATAGTGCACTTAAAATGATGTCAATCACGACAGCAGAGGCGAGGCATATCGAGTACAGCCTTAGCTTGGTCATCTCCCGTGCATGCTGTCTCCTTTCAATCTCGGTGAAGAGCGTTTGGCCCCCTCGTCCGGACGAGCGACGCAGCATGTTGGATCGATCTGCATTGTGAACAGAATCACCCAAGAAGCGGGGCATGTTACCAAAGTTCCTCTCGCGTTCCATGGTCCCGTAAGTCTTCGGTGTTGTGACAGGGGTTTCATCCGCCGTGTCATCGTCGTCAGTTGTTGCGTCTTCCGCACCAGAGAGAAGCGCATCCTCTTCATCCTCTCTGGAGTGCATACCCAGCAATACTCTGGTTTTTCGCGCAAATGCTTCAAATAAATCCTGTCCAGGGTACTTCAGGGTCGCGGTTGGGTCAACATATATATAGTATTCTTCGTCTTCAGAAGGGTTGTCGTACTCATTCCAGTATCTCTGCGGTGGCTCATCTTCAATAAGCGGAGGATATTTGGCGTACAATTTGCGTTTCTTTCGGAAGGCGCGTAAGGGTGGTGGCTCGATGAACTCCGGTGCAGATGTCGCAGACGTATCTTCGCCACGTGAAGCTTGGGGACTTGAAGATTGACCATCGGTCATGGGCGGTGTTGAAGTAGAAGTCGCTACAGAAGGTGGAGATCTGGATGTTGTTTCTGTGGTGCTGCTCCCTTTGCGTCGTCGCCTTTTTACTGGTTCGGGCAGCTTGCGAATGTCAATATCAAGCACGGTCATCTAGGCGCTGTTAGTCAGAGACTGTGGGAAATTAGATGTATGAAGACGTACCCAGATAGGCGCGGTCATGGTGCTTGGCTTGCAGCAAGCCCAGACTGAATGCGCTTCCAGAGAAAATCCACGAACCCTCTCGACCTGGGAATGTTAGTATGATAATGTGGTTTGAATGCAGCTTCGCGTGCGTACCAAGTGGCTATGATCCAAAGAATGTATCAAGCTCGTCGAATAATTGCCTTCTCGGCGGATCTCGAGGACGGCGTGTGGAAACTCTCTGGATCCATTGCGTGCACCACTGAGCCACTCATTGCTTCCAAGATTTTCAAGCAGGTGCTCTTTCATGAAAATGTCTCGGTCTATTGTGGCCCACAAGCCCCCGGCAATTGTATTTTGAAGTCCAACAAACCTGGTGCGCTTTGCGCAGAAACCAGCTACAGCTTTGACATCGGGATGCTCTGCTAGCCATTGCCTGACGTCCGCAGACTTACCTCGTGACGCATCATGCTCTTCTTGTTCGTGTAACGAAGCTCCTTTGACGAACAGCCCAAGGTGTTTCCTTTTGAGTTTGGCCGCTTTCACGTTCATTGACTGGAGTCCCACTACAACCGCAGCTTCTCCGGTCGCCGTCCAGAGCGCGTGGCCCGCGGCCTTGGCCCGAATCGCGCCCGTAGCGTCCTCGCTTGCACCGACGGTGCTTGCATTCTGCTTTATACCAAAAGACTCGGCGTTGTCGAGGATGATGAAGCCTGTGTCTTCCTCACTGCCAAGATACTTGTCGAGCGTTGCACAAGACTTTCGTCGGTTTGAGGTTGTAGATGCCGAGTCATCCGGGGTGACGCTATTCTGGTTGTTACCCCCGGTGTAGAGGCGCATATGCTGGAGTATGAGCACCTGGATCTCGACAACGTGATCTGGATGTATCCAGTAAACAGCCCTGCATCCTTGTGAACCGAGCGGAATTGTAGACAACGCGATGTCGTAGTCCACATCCGTTCCTTCTTCAAGGGCCTTTCCGATCCGAGAAGGGGTGTTTCTTGCGTTGGCTCCTGTTGGGCTATGCTCGTTCAATGGCGCGCGGACAGCAGCGAGTACCTCTATATACTGATCCAGGAGCACGCCCAGATCCATCTGAAAGAAGCTGTCCGGGCTGTTCAGTACCTGGGTCTTGAATTGGTGCTCAAGTTCGCGGTCTCGCGTCCATCGCTTGTATTTTTTCAGAATTTTGACGAAGCCGGTGCGCTGAACCACTCGAAAACGAGAGAGTGATCTTATTTCCTCCCCAGCCCTCGCACATTCCTGTCAGTACTGGTTGTCGGCGGCGCAGTCGTGAAACTCACTTGATGACATCTGCATCGATCTTGGCATACTTTTCCACCGTCCGAGCCGGGAGAGGCAGGACAGCATCATGTCGTTGTGATTGAAGCTGCGCAAGACTCTTCCTGATATACTCGAGCCTACGCTCAATCTCCCCGCTCTTGCTTTTAACAAACAGATTTACACGATCATGTTGTGCCTTGAGAACCTTCAGAAAGGTGTCGCCGAAGGCTTTCTCCTGTGTATCGCCTTGCCCTGGAATCGAAACCGCCTTGCCTTCGCGGCTGGTCGTCTGGTACTTGATCAGGTCTTTGAGGTAGTCGTAATCAATGTTGTCTGGTGGGAGTGGCGCTCCGAGTCAGCCAGGTCGCGGGATCGAGGCAGAGATGCTTACAATGGCCCCATTCCGGGATTGACCGCTGCCGCAGGGTGTCGCCGTATTTCATGTCCTACGCAGCTCTCGCGGATCCAGGGCAGTCGTGATAGAAGAGGAGGCGCTTCTCTCCGTCGTAAACACGGGCGGCAATGCTGGAAAAGAGGTAGGCCTACGGAAAGGATTCAAGGCCGACACACGGACGAGGCGACGTTGCAACTACCCAAGGCACACGTAGACATGTGCAAGTGCGGCCGAAGTAGTCGCAAGCGCTCAGCAAATAAGTAGCGGGACACGCACGGCTGGGAGGGGTTGGAGAGTGGAGTCGCAGGGTGCGGCCGAGCAGGTATGACGCAATTTTGCCTTGGGGTGGGCGAGATGGCGCAGAAGAGAGAAGAGGAGCCAAAAGAGGAGCAAGAAGAGCAAGAAGAGGAGCAAGAAGAGGAGGTGCGCAAGAGCAGAAGAAGGCGCGGCACCCGATCGGCCATGTTGCGGCGTGAACCCTTGAGGATGGCAGATCCTGGATGTTGCTTGCATGTGCATCCCGCTATCAGACCTTTCAGCGCTCCAGTGGGACCGACACATTTGCGAAGACCCACAGCCAGCATGGGCCCGAGCGACTGTTTTTGCCCTCAGTGGCAGTCTGGCCGCCCAGAAGGCTCAAGGTGTCGATGTGCTGCAAAACGGCCTGGTCTCATGAGCAGTCCATCCGCCAATCATCACCGCCGCCGCCGTTCAACCTTCTCCACCCGTTCCCCTCCGAGGTCAATTGGGCGTTGCCATTGGCCAGCAGGAGCGAGCAACCCACGCGGGATGGTCGTCGTCGACGCTGACACGAGCTCAGAGAGCCGCAGGTCGACGATCCGATTCATTCAGCCGTGACTTGACTGGAGCGTCGTCTGACGTCTGCTCTTCGCTGCGTCAATATGACAGTTTCATAATCGACCCTCACCTTAGTCTGCGGGTGTTGGCAGCCGCGCTCCCTGATACTGTATTAGCTGCGGTCTCAACACTTCTGCGGCTTTCGGCTCCGCACAAGGCCTCAAGCACTGCCGAGACGGCATCGCTAGCACTCAACAAGGCGCGCAAAGCGGAGACGTGCTCCGTTAACTACTGTCTACTCCCGCTACTTGTAGACCCATCACGATAGAACTCCGCGGAACATCAAACTTGACCTAGCACGCAATCATTGCTATCGCGTGTGCGCTCTGAAATGCATTCGGCGTATCATCGAGGGCTCACAACGACATGACTACGGATTTGATAGTGGAAGGAGCAATATGCACGCTGCCGTATACGACCCGAAGAACCGGACACGCGTCTAACTGGTGCAAGAAGATCAATTGAGCGCTTCGTCCTAACCTCCTTCTGGGCTCGGTGCATGCGCTCACCTGCCCGCTCTGTTATCGCTCACAAGGGGGCTCTTTGATTGGTTCCACCGCCTTGTCCCCTCTATCTTGCTGCATGCACAGAGCGCGTGCAATAGACTACGAGAGCTATCACACCCTCGCACTGCTATGATCCTTGGTTTTGATGGCGAGACGCGCAAGCAGGGTAGTTACAACGATGATGAATGCGTGCCAAATGTCCCAATTGCCACCATACACGCCGCCTAACCAGGGGGCAGAGTGCTCTGGTCCACCACGTCTTGCGCCTCCTTTTCTTCCAGCTCATTCGGTTCGTGGAGCGGGGATCGAGGCAGCGCCATCAGTCCTGACAACAATTAGCCATATACGCAGGCCCATGCTGAATTAACCTACCCGTCCTAGCTGATTCAAGAATGCCAAACGGAGCTATCAACTTGAGAAACGAATCGATCCTGGTCGACTTGGCCGAAACTTCCACAATGCAGTTGTTTGTGCTGATATCGAGAACTTTGCCTCCAAATTGGTGGGTCAAGAAGGTGACGGCCCGGAGATGTTCGTGCTTGTGTCTCAGCGCTTGGCTGACTGCGAGATTGTTGGGGTGGAAATCCTTCTTTAACGACTCTCGAGCGGCAGTCCGAGCCAGAGCCTCACGATCTGCGTCGGACAGCTCCGCCGCGTCGACGCCTTCGACTTCGGGATAGTGGGCCATCTCTCGATGATGGGCAAGAAGCTCTTCGAAGTACTCGGGGCCAAGGGTGGATATTTTGGCGAGAAGAAGCTCGCGCTGGACAAGCGGAGACTGCGTGTAGTCGAGCACGGCCCATACCGGCACAAGATCTTCGAGCTGGCGGCGGGCCTGCTCAACCACGCCATCCTGACCCTGCAGCACAATTGTCATGCGGGACAGATCCTCGACCTCGGTATTGCACACGACCAAGCTATCGATGTTGAAGCCACGAGCGGCGAGAATGCCGGATACGCGTGAGAGGACACCAGGCTCATTCTGCACCAAGCAATTCAGAATGTGTCGTTTCGGCGGCGCCTGAGAGGGGAGGGGGGTCTCGTAGAGAATGCTGCTGACGGCGGCCTGTGCCGACCACGCTGGAGGACGGTCATCGGTGGGGAGAGGTGCAATGCGGCGGTGGAGGGCCTTGTAGGCCAGCGCGGACGTGGACGAAGAGCTGGACGGCCGGCGATGGGGGAGGAGGAAGCGGCCAAGCGGCAGAGCTTGGGCAGCTCGCCGGGAAGCCATAACGGGACGGACGAGGCCAATTGACGTGATACTGCGAGGCCGTGAGGTGGGAGAGAAATTTGGCAGCAGCAGTCAAAGGCCGAGCGATGTGACTGGTCGGGCGCCGGTGTCGGGAGCGATCGTGCATTCTACCGTTCCTTCACCTGGCCGCTGAGGTGGCCCGTGACACGCTAGTGCTAGCGGCAGCCTCGACTCGATATTGTGCTTCTGCCTCAGCTTCTGTTTCGACTTCTTCTTCTCTTCCCTCCCCACCCCGCCTCGACAACGCCTCGACAACGCCGCCGGCACGCCCGTACACCATGTCTGAGCAGCGTGCGCCTCGCTCGCGCTTCGACAGGGACGGCCCGCGCAATCGCTCAGACCGCCGCTCCCGCTCGCCCGCACGCGATTCCAAGGCGCGCCCGACTCATCGCAACGGAAGCTCGCCAGCTCGCCAGCCTGCCGACACCGCAGACGCCAAACCACCCGCCCCGAAGATCGATCCCGCTGCAATCGCGCGCGCAGCCGCCCTCGCAGCCAAGCTGGCCTCCAATATCGACCTCACCAACAAGCCAAAGGCGCGCCCTGCAGACGGTCTCACGCCGCGCTCGGTACGTCGACAGGCGCCACCCATACTCTTTCGCCGAGCTAACACACAGCAGACCTTGTCGACCCCGCCCGTCGTCAAGTCCCCCAGCGATGCCCCCCCCGATGCTTCCAGCCACATCTTCGAGCTGGACGGCGAAGTTGTGACCGATATTGAAGTCAACCACATGCGCAATCGCTACACACTGACCAAGGACCCGTTCAAAGAAATGGTAAATAACTCTTGTCGTCCCACTGATTCTCCCAGGACTGTTCTGTCCCCCTCCCACGTCGCTGTCTGGTGCACGACGATGAGACTCCTTCTTGTTCAATCGTCTCCTGTGTGGAGAGCAGAAGCTTACACACCTTCTAGCTGCTTTGCACCTGACCTGTATTGCGCTTGCTGACATTCCCCGTGTGACATCTAGATCAAAGAACATACTGGCGCCGGTATGCTACACCACTTAACCTTGTTAGAGCCACCTGCTTATATTTACAAGATGTCGTGACGCGCGGAGCGTACTACCCGGATCCGTCAATGGCCACCATCGAGGTGAGTTTAGCAATATTGAGAATTGGTAGAGGAGACTAACGCGCGGGCAGAAACCTGTCTTGACGCTGCGTGTCACCGCCAGCTCACGAGAAGCCCTCGACAAAGCTGTCGAGCTGATCAAAGACCAAGCACATCAGCCTCTCGAAGACCTGGTTGATCACCGTAGATTCCGCCGCCGTGATGCTGAGCAAGTCGAACGCGATGAATTTGGTCGAGTATGACCAAGGCACCCTTGTCCTGTCTTTTAGCGGATTGCTGACTGCTCACAGCGCAAGTGGCCCGAGGCGAAAATACCCATCAATCTCGAGCCGATCGCTGGTTTCAATCTGAGAGCTCGAGTTGTCGGCCAAGGTGGGTCTAACGTCAAATATATCCAGGAGCAGACCCGTTGCAAGGTCCAGATCAAGGGTCAAGGCTCAGGCTTCATGGAACCCCAAAGCCAACAAGAGAGCGAAGAGGGCATGTATCTGCACGTAGCAGGGCCGCGACCAGAGCAGGTGGAGGATGCTAAGAATCTGTCCGAGGAACTGCTCGAAGCCGTGAAGAAAGATTACGAAGAGTTCAAGAAGAACGGACCGCAGCGTTCGCATCACGATCGTGGTCGCGGTAACGAGGGCCAGTCGCGTGGTGAACACAACCGCAATCGGAATTCCGACCATACATACACTAGCTACACTGGGCAGGGTGCCTACGGAGGACAAGACCCCTACAACGCACAGAGCGGTTATGCCGTCAGTTATGGAAGCTATGGAGGATATACTTATGGTGGAAACAACGACGCCAAATCTCCGGTCTACGATGTTAACGGTCAAACCCAAGTCACAGAGGGCCCGTCAGATGCCGCCGCTCAATGGGAAGCTTGGGTCCAGCAATGCAACGCAAACGGCACTGATCCTTACCTCGCGTACCAGCAGCAGTACGCGGCTTACTTCGGTCAACAAATGCCTTCGACATCCGGCTATGCCACGGAACCGCCGCCACCGCCGCCTTCTCATGACCCTGCTCCTCCACCACCGCCTCCGCCGCCTGCTGGATCACCTGGAGGCTACAACTCGGTATAGAGCTACCTTGTTTCAATTCTTGAGTTTGAACGCTGACTCTCAAAAGGTCCCTCCCCCTCCTGGTCTTTGAGCGGTTCTGACGGACCCACTCGTGAATCAATGGAGTCAAGCTTTGCAAGGTCGTGCTGATGTTGGGGAGTAGAGAGCCACTAGTGGTGCTAGGTCCGGGCAGACTGCGAGAATGTTCCCTCCAAGATATATGCGAGGATTTCAACTGTGCCTGCGATGTCATGTGGGCAGAGAGGCATGCAATTAGCAGTTCTATGAGACTCGTGGGAGTGATCGGAGCAGTTACTCTATCATGGGTGCCCAGAACCCTCGGGTCACTTAGTGGCGAACTGAATGCAAAAATTTCAAGATTCTGAAGAGCATGCATCAAGTGAATGAGGTTGGAATTCCTTCGGCTATGCTTGCCCAATTACTATTGCAGTCGTGTGATTGGCGGCGCTACCCCAGAGAATCCGGCAAGCGTCGCCGCGGGCCGACATCGCATCAGCAGTGCGACCCGTTTTTTTCCCTCGAAGCTTCTTGCTTTGGGTGAACGGCCACGCGCCCATTGACCCCCATTGAAGCCGTTCACGATGCAGGTGCAGGCACTGTTGAGCCGCGCCACCAATTGCAGGGCCAGTGCACCCGCCTTCGTTCTTGTTTGATTGCGACTGACGTCTCATAGGCACGCCTCTATCCTGCAACATGGCCACGAAGAGCCCTCGTGCGAGGACTTGCCACGACCCAAGACGCCCCTCGACCGCGCCTTGATGTTGGTTCGCGCATGCCGCCATATCGAAAACTCGTTAAGAAGCTGGAGCAAGTGCGGAGAGTGCTGGGCGGGGCGCGTCCGTTGACCTTGGCCGAGAAGATCCTCTACTCTCATCTCGACGACCCGGAAGAATCGCTGCTATCCAACACCACCAATGGCAGGGATATCCGTGCGAATGCCAATCTCAAGCTGAAGCCAGACAGAGTGGCCATGCAAGACGCCTCGGCCCAAATGGCTCTTCTACAATTCATGTCGTGCGGCCTCCCCTCGACGGCCGTGCCAGCGAGCATTCATTGCGATCACATGATTGTGGGGGAAAAGGGCGCTGACACCGATCTACCCAACTCGATACAGGGCAATAAAGAAGTGTTTGACTTTTTGGAGTCGGCTGCGCGGAAGTATGGCATCGACTTTTGGCCTCCTGGTGCCGGCATTATCCACCAGTCGGTGCTGGAGAATTACTCGGCACCTGGCCTGATGATGCTCGGGACAGATAGCCATACGCCAAACGCTGGAGGTCTGGGGGCTATCGCAATCGGAGTCGGTGGCGCCGACGCAGTGGACGCGCTTGTCGATGCACCGTGGGAGCTCAAGGCTCCGAAAATACTGGGTGTCAGGCTTGAGGGCGAATTGAGTGGCTGGGCCTCTCCCAAGGACGTCATCTTGTCACTGGCTGGGCAGCTGACTGTCAGAGTGAGTATGTTCCGAGCTAGAAAGAACTCGTATTGACATGTATTGTAGGGAGGTACCGGCTTCATTATTGAGTATTTCGGACCAGGCGTACAATCTCTCAGTTGCACTGGCATGTCGACCATATGTAATATGGGAGCGGAGGTCGGCGCGACGACCAGTCTGTTTCCCTTCACCCCTGCCCACGTTCCGTATCTGCAGGCCACCCACCGGGGTCCCATAGCCGAGGCAGCTCAAGAGATAGCTTCCAGGCCAATGTCCACGAATCTTCTCAGTGCGGACCCAGAGGCCTCGTATGACAAAGTTGTTACAATCAACTTGTCAACGCTCGAGCCACATATCAATGGCCCATTTACGCCTGACCTGTCCACACCATTGTCCAAGTTCAAGTCCGTAGTAGAGGAAAAGGATTGGCCCAGAACTTTTGGCGCAGGTCTGATCGGTAGCTGCACGAACAGCTCGTACCAAGACATGACGCGCTCGGAAGAGCTAGTGAAGCAAGCATCTGCTGCTGGACTCGAGCCCAAGGCCGACTTCTTCATCACTCCTGGTAGCGAACAGATTCGTGCAACGCTGGACCGCGACGACACATTGTCGACGTTCTCCTCTGCAGGTGGCATGGTTTTGGCTAATGCATGTGGGCCATGTATTGGACAGTGGAAGCGCACTGATGGCACCAAGAAAGGAGAAGCAAACGCCATCTTCACGTCATATAACCGCAACTTTCCCGGCCGCAATGATGGTAATCGTGCGACGATGAATTTCCTAGCATCTCCCGAGCTCATCACGGCAATGTCGTACTCGGGGCAAACAACATTCAATCCAATCACTGACGCAATTCCTACACCATCTGGCCCGTTCAAATTCACCCCACCAAAGGGCTCTGACCTTCCCTTGGCCGGGTTTGCAGAAGGGAACCCGGAGTTTCTACCCACGGCTGGCGTTCCGGATACATCCGTCGAAGTTGTCATAGATCCCAAGTCCACTCGCCTTGCCATATTAGCACCCTTTCCTGCATTTCCCGATGCCGAGCTCACAGATCTTCAAGTTCTATACAAAGTCAAGGGTCAATGTACAACAGATACGATATCGGCTGCTGGTCCCTGGCTCAAATACAAAGGCCACCTTCCCAACATATCAGAAAACACACTCATTGGGGCCGTCAATGCCGCAACCAACGAAGTCAATGTCGCGTATGATGTTGATGGCAGCACATCAGGTATCCCGGAACTGGCGAAGCGTTGGAGGGATCGGGGACAGGAGTGGCTGGTTGTCGCCGAGCACAACTATGGCGAGGGCTCTGCACGCGAGCATGCCGCACTCCAACCACGTTACCTGGGAGGCCGTATCATCCTCGCCAAGTCGTTTGCTCGAATCCATGAAACCAACCTCAAGAAGCAGGGTATCGTCCCACTGACATTTGTCAACGAAGCGGACTATGACTCCATCGATGCTTGCGACTCTGTTGAGACCAGAGGTCTGCTAGATGTATTGAAGAGCGGCGGCCAGGGAGAGGTGATTGTAGTCGTGAAGAAGAAGGGTGGGATTGAGAAGGTGGTCAAGACAAGGCACACGCTATCTCGGGATCAGTGTGGGTTTGTCCTGGCAGGCAGTGCACTCAACCTGCTCGCGAGGAGAGGCAGGGAAGACAGGGAGGAGGTTGTACGAGAACAAGAGTTGACTGACTAGTTAAATGACCATTTCAAGAGAGCGGCGTGTGAATAGGCAGGCGTTGGAATGTAAAAATACAGCTCAGGCTCTGTCCAAGGGCAACACTTGCGAATCATACAATTGCAATTTACCAAACACGTGGATCTGCCTGCTCGTATGGTATCGTCACTCGAGTACTTATTTGTCGTTCGTGTTTCAAGCGAACCTGTGCTTTAACTTTGCACTTACCACGACAGCGAAGAATGGAGCAAGATGTCATGAACAACCATGGCAGTCTGAGATACAATGGCGTCGGAAAGACTGCAGAGTAAAACAAAATTTAGACAGCCACGGACAGGAAATGCAGCATACAGCGGGTCCAAGAGACAGCCGGGTCGACAACAACATGACCACGATGCGGACATACACCGATACTGATCAGCACACATTTTATTCCCGGATAGTCCTTCTATTTGACGACGGATTTGTCAACGACAATGTACCAGGCGACTGTGGTGTAACAGAGGCGGGTCCTCGACGTCAGCCTGCCGCAAAAGCCTCGGGATTTACAGTCTGACGAGGCTGTATCACGAGCCATCCGAAAAGCCAATTACCAAAGACCTCGGCTCGGCCAGGTCGACAAGTTGTTGCGATGTGCCTGGGCCTTATCCCGTTCCGTCTAGCCTGCTTCTGGACGCCGGACTAGGCCATGCACGCGCAAAGCCTGGAGACGGATCTGCACTTGCAGAGGCGATCTAGATTGCGTGTGCCCCGCGGACGAGCTCTGCTGTGGAGAAAAAAAATTGGAAAGGCTTGGACAATTTGGCATCATTCAAACGCCGCGCAATGTGTGCCAAGCCAAGCGGGTCGGTCGCCCGAGCAGAATGGTACACTAAGTATTAATGCCAACACTAGGATCAATTGAGGGCGTGACTGATTCTTAGCAAATACGCGTCAAATCGCCCAGAATCGAGGCCGACGCGTGCTGCGTTCAGTGGATCCGACCGGAGCAAGATCGTTGCTAGTAGTGGAATGGTTGCTTTTGAGAGCGCGGCGCGCGAGTACGACAAGGTCATGCTTATGGTCACACTCGACAGCAGGATGGTCGTTGGCTTGCGCGAGTAAGAAACCTCTTGGGTTACAAGGAAGTGGCTCGTGACAATCACCTACTGAAGTCTGCAGAGAGGTGTGTCCAGCGGATTGAAAAGCATTTCGCATGTCGCTATCAGACAGGTGACATGGAAGCAGGCCCGGGCCCTAGTGAACCTACAGTGAACCTGCAATGATATCTTTGCTATGAATTCAGCTGTCTGCTTATGAGTACTGAGGATTGTGGATCCGGCGAGTGTGGGTCTAGTTGAGGCAGCAGACAATCAACAAGCGCCATTGTTGGTACCGAAGGATCCACGAGGCAGATTCGTGATGGCGTGTCGTAGTGAAACTTGCCAGCCTGTACAGCCACAATCCAATCTCGACATGGTTTTGTGAGTTATCTACCATGACTTCGTGCGCCAGGGTCGCAGTATCATAGGTTTCCCAGCCCTATGCCTACATTTTTGGAAGTGGCAGGGGGTCGACGGATTTCCGTCACGGATGCTGTCGTTCGCACCTCGTCTGTTCGACTCTTGGACAGGCTGATGGCCGGAACGATCCACTCACTGCAGCTGCATTGCATCCCTTGCCAGGCGTACTTTCCAACATTGGTGTGACACTTTGGGCACTCGAGGCGTCCTTCTAGTTTACCTTGCTCAAGCTCTGGCCGCATCCACGACAGAGGGTCCAGGAAATAATGGGCGCATATTTGCGATGGTTTTGCCGGTACAGAGGGTTTGCTTTGATCCTTGTTCAGAGGTGGAGCCTTGTGTGGGATGAGGTATGGTGACGTTGCAAGCATTCGTCTGAGCCGACGTCAGCGCAGACCCCTCGGGATAACATCAACAAAAAAAGCACCAGGGAGCCTACCGGCATTTGCGACACCTCAGTTCGAAATCAGCGGGCCTGTCAGCGGCATGTTCATCTTCAAATCGAATCTTGTCGGCCTCCGGCGCCTGGCCACACGCAAGGCTGAGCTCAACCTCGCGCTGGTATGCCCAGCGTTGATAAGCCGGCGTTTCCTCGACGTTCTCTGGCGTGTTCATTTGGCCCCAGAGCTCCAGCTGCTTCATGAAGCCTTCATTTGGTTCGCATATTCTTCGGGCCTGTCGAACGTGACACAGAGCCTGCTCCACGGTGACGCCGTGCTTTTGCATCAAATAAGCAATGACACAAGAAGCCGATCGCGATTTGCCCATGGCACTAGATGGAGAGGATAGGTTGGCATGCTGGAACGAGTGGCTGGAGACGACAGGGTGGCAAACGAGCGGTGTGTGGAGAGACAGGAGAAATTTTCAAAATGCGGAAGGTTTGGAGAGACAAGGACGATGCACATGCAGAGGAGAGGACGCGCGGACGTTACGACAGACCAATGTCCAAGCTCTGCGTTGAAGATGGCGAAATTGCCGAGAGGAGCAGTTTGTAAAGGCGATCAAAGGTGGAAACTTGCATGTTCAGCTGGGCTGGGATCTGGGAACTCACCAGTGCACGAGCACGGCGCCACCGCTGTCGACGGCGTCCTGGATGAAGGCGCAAGTGGCGGGAAAGTGCTCCAGCAGATTCTCGTCTTCGACATCGTCGGCCTCGACCACCTTGTGGGTGAAGGGGCGGAAGAGGTGAGGGTCGAGGGGCAGACGCAGGACCGACAGCACGTGCGTGATGTTGGCCTGCTTGAGGGCCTCACGACGGCGCAGGGTGAAGATGCTGTGGCAAGCCGTCAGTGGGCGAAGCCGCGACGGGACAGGGCCACGCACCCGCCAATGAAGATGTTTTCTCCGGGGACGCGATCGAGGAGGGCCATGAGGGGGGAGGGGGCCAGAGGGAAGGGGTGAATGTGTGCGTGGGTGCGTGCGTGTGGGCGAGGCTTGCGACGTCGGGCGAGGCCGTGGCCGTGGCAGTGGCAGTGGGTGGGTGGCGCCCCCAGGAACGGCAGCGACGGCGCTCGTCCAATGGAGTCGGGCGGGCAGGGGCGGAGGTGGGAGAAAAGTCGCCCACGCCAGCCGTCGCCAGCCCTACGAAACGAAGCATGCCGCACGGTGCTCTGCCGTTTCGCCCTGTGGGCCACCGCAATCTCGAGCATGAGTTGGCCGCTCCGCAACCGGGCGGGAGCCGGGCCCTGCAGCTGCACAATCTAACATTGCCTCGCAGGGCAGGACGTCATTTCCGCGCCTGGGCAGCAGCAGCAGCATTAGCACCGTCCTGGCCAACCTGGCGACCGTCGACATACAAGTAGCGCCGGCGACGAGCGAGGCGCCGGGTGTTCCCATTGAGAAATCAGGCGGTTGTGCGTTGCGGGTTGCGGGTTGCGGGTTGCGCATTGCGCAGCACCGGGCACCGCCACTCCTCGAAGCTGCGCTGCCTGCTTCCACTGCTGCCATTGCTGCCCGGCTCCGGCGTCGGCACCCGTCGTCACCCGTTGCTCGTCTGCTCGTCTGCCCGTAAGGCTGAGCTGCCCCCTCTCTCCCGCGTCGACGGGGGCCCGTTCGCACGCTGGCGTCTTGGTGCGGAGTCGTGCCCGTCTGTGTGCATGCAGCATTGCAGCGGCCGTCAGACGCGTTGCCTCAGGCATCTCATCATCCGTTTTGCCTGGCTGATGGCCGTCGACATTGGCCCGAGTCTGACGTTGACGGCTGATCAACGGCGACAGGGCTGGACGAGCACCACCACCGCCTGCACCACCACCACCGGCGGCGGCGGCGGCGGCGGCAGACAGGCAGAGATTGATTGATTGATTACGCCGGCAGGGCTGCGGTTGGGCTGAGTGAGCGTCCCACGCGGCCGGAAGCTCGACGGCCTCGTCTTGACTCTCTTGAAACGTCCCGACCGACGGCCTCCCGCGCTCGACGACGGCGACGGCAGCAGCAACAACAGCACCACCCACCAGCTCCACCTCCTCCACCTGCGACGAGGGCGGGCGGCGGCAGCCAGCTCACCGACATTGCACGCGGCGGCTTCTAGCGGCGGCTTATTGCTGCTCAGATTTTCGGCTCGCTTTCTGGAAAGCGCGGTGCCGGCTCTGTGGTAATCGAGTAAGGGCTGCAGATGAAGCCATCTCCATGCTCGCACCCCCCCCTGCGCTCCACCGAACTTACCACCTAGCTCATTCGCCGCCAATCGTCTCAACGGGCGCCCAGGACCCTTCGCGCTCTCGCTCGCACAGGGCAGAGCGTCTTGCTTTATGCTCAGACCTCCCCCCGTGGGATACTGCCCTCTTCCTCTCCACCACCCAGCTCCGCTCCCTCTGGCTCGCTCTGGCTCCCTCAGTCTCCCTCGTCGCGCCCCTTTGTTCGCCCCCAGCCCGTCCGATGCCCGCTGCGGGGCTGTCGACTCGCGCCTGCTGAGCGCTTCCCTCCCCCCCACCCCCTTCTGTGTCCCTCTCGCGGCGCAACCCTGCCTGCCGACCTGTTTCCCGCCGTGTGTCTGCTGCGAATGGCCGCCCGTGGTACCATGTGCCTGCGACCATCGACGACGACGACTGCTGCTACCGCCGCTGCTATCCTATGAGCCACCTCCTGCCCCCAGAAACATTACGACGTGCTGCAGATTGCGCAGCGTGTGGCGGGGCGACGCGACAGGACGAAGCTGAAGCGGCTCCCATAGGGCTGAAGTTCTGACCTTTCTACTTCGGCGATTAGCTGCTGCCACGCCACCAGCAAGCTCCCAGCGCAACGACGTGCTCCCGCAGCGTCGTGTGCCGCACTCTGCCTGGCCCTGCTGGCCGTCCACTGCTCGTCGGACCTGCTCCTGCGCCACGCAGCTGCTGCTGCCGCCAGCCTTCCCCTGCCCGTTTCGCCTTCCCCGTGGCTGGTGGTCTCCGCTAGCTCCAACTATAGTCTCCGCGTACACTACCCACATCCTCTGCTCGCACTGCGCTCGCCACTACGAGCAACCACAGGCACGCATCTTCAGCTGCCCCTCTGTGGCGAGCCCCCTGGCGCCAAAATGACAATGTCACCCACCAGCTCCACGCCGTCGATCCGGATATATGATTCCACGGCGCTCCACCGCTATTCACTGCCACACCACCGCCGCCCTTCCTACCCAACGCCCTCCGGAGCCATGGCCATTCCGAGAGCGCGTGAGGAAGTGCCGCCTCCCTTACCTCCCCCCCGTTACATTGATGAACTCAGCCAGGGCCAAGACCCCGGCTGGCAATGGGGTAACATCAACAGGCCTAACGACAATGGCTTCGGTGGCACACGGCCGCTGAAGCCTGGCTCGAGCCTCCTCGGCGGCGCTGCTACCCGGCCGATGCATGCACGCCACGGTTCAGAGGACAATGGCGACCACGGGCACCCATTCGCAGGGCGAGAAGCCTCCGCCTCCGTGTCGCTCGATGGTATGAGCTCTGAAGACCATAGCGGTGACGAAGAGCGGAACGGCAAGCCTCGGCCAGGGCTGGCAAATCATAGGTAAGATACGCCTCTTTATGAATTTCTCTTTGGAGCTATTGTGTCTGCCGCTCGTGCTGCACGCCAGCCAATTGCACCTTGCCGCGGCCTGTGTAGGATATCATTCGCCCTGCACGTGCGCAAGAAGCAAGTGTGGCCAGGCCTATTGAGTGTTGCGGGTCGACAGGCCCGATTCTGCTCCCTAGCGCGGAGAAGCATGCGGAAATATGCCTTCCCTTCCTCCTTTACTCTTGACTGACTTGAGACGATGAATGGAAACAGATTCACAAGTGAACGCCAGCTTGGACTAAAGGCCCTCGAGAGCTCGTCGCAGGCATACGACAAACAGCTGCTCTCCAAGATTGGCGGCCCGAACCCAAACACGCCAACGCGAACCACGGCGCCTCTGCTGCCGTCTCCCAGTGCGCAGGACTCGGCGGCGCCTTCACACACGTCGTACAACAAACTCAACGGCCTGAAGCCATTGTCCGTGCCCGAGCGATTGCACCCCTCTCTCGACTCGCCCGTGTCGCGGTGGCCACCCTCGGGGACGACGTCGCCCGGCTTCTCTGGCTTTCGCAGCCCCGTGTTCGATCCTGGGTCGGGCGAAGCATATCAGAGGCGGTTTGGCAGCATGTCGACGCCGGGGACGGTGGACGAGGGCGGCGCGTCGCAGCAGCAGCAACAGCAGCAACAGCACCGCGGCAGCTACGACCACAGCATCTTCTCCGAGAGCGAGTTCGAGGAGAGCGGGATGCGCGACCTGAATATCAGTGATCGCAGCCCAGCCGGGTCCGACGAATACCAGATGGGCAAGACGGGGCTAAAACGGCGGGCGTCCTCACCGCCTTCGGAAGCTGGACGCGAGGACCGACCAACGGCAGGCGCGACGACCAACGACCTGTATCACCGCCGCTCGGCGCAGATGCTCGTCAGCCGCAATTCACCGGCCTCTCGCTTCCAGCAGCTCAACCACGGTTCGCTGTCGTCAGCCTCGTCGCTCAGTCAACTCAGTCAACGCACCGCGTCGCTCGCCTCCTCGTATGGCTTCTCGACGGCGAGCAGCGCGACCAGTTACAGCGGCGGCGACCAGCGCCTGTCGCCCAGCGCCCTGTCCCCGTCGGCGGATGCGGAATTAGGCCCCGCCTCGCCCTATGCGGCTAGCGGCAGGCCACTGAACCCCAGTCCGCGCGCCTCGCTCTCCAGGCCGCTGCACCAGCGCGGCTTCTCGGAGAACGAACACTCGCAATTGCGCAAGATGTCGACCGACAGCGTGCTCCAGTCGAGGCACAACTCGCTCTCGCTCTCGGGCAGGCTGGCCGGTGCCCACATCTGCGAGTGCTGCCCCAAGAAGCCCAAGAAGTTCGACAGCGAGGAGGAGCTCCGGCAAGTGTCCCCACCCACCGCTCTTTCCCCAGCCCTCGCTAACATGGCCATGCGTAGTGTCCACGCCCTCGAGAAACAGTACACCTGCCAGTACTGCTCCAACCGCTTCAAGAACAAGAACGAGGCCGAACGACACCAGAACTCGCTCCATCTCCGCCGCCACTCGTGGTCCTGCGCCGCCCTGGCCGGCGTGCGAGCCGCCTTCCACCCCTCCCCAACCCACGCCGCCGCGGCCGATGTCTGCGGTTATTGCGGTGAAGAGTTCTCTAATCCCGCCAATTGGGATATTCGGTCCGAGCACCTGAATCACGTGCACAAGTTTGGCGAGTGTAATCAGGCCAAGAAGTTCTTTCGCGCCGACCACTTTCGACAACATCTGAAACATAGCCATGCCGGCACCAGCGGGAAGTGGACCAACATGCTCGAGAATGCCTGCATGAAGGACGAGCCCCCGCCCAAGGAGCGCATGGGATCCATTGGTTCTGTAGCTGGCGCCTCAACACCACTTGCGCCCAAGCCTGGTGTCATTGACGAGGCTCACGACGAATCATGACGGCCTTTTGTTAGTTTTATCCCATCTTCCCGCGTGTGCTTCCCGGTCTACACCACCGAGACAGCGTCATCACAACTTGCAACGATAGGGGAGGAGGCGTTTGGCGGTTGCAGCATCGAATTGAGTTGAGCGTAGCATGCGGCATCATCATTGGTGCCCAGTCGAGCATATTTCTTTGATACGAAGCCTTCGGTGGGTCATGACCGCCACCACCACATCTTCCCTGGAATTTGCATCCACCCCTGTTTTCCCCAATGAAAAGTCCTCTGTAGTGCATTCGCTGGACATCAACTGGGGCTCGACTCTGCATGCTCCATGTTCCGAGCATCATCTCATTTTACTGTTCACGACTTGATGACGGCGTTTTCGTTCACGTGTTGACCTGTTGACCCGTTTGAGGGTGAGGGGGGCGCATATTTTCATCACGGCTTGGTGCATATCGGGTGCCTTTGAATGGCGGCCATCACTTGGGAGAGGGGCCTTAGGTCATGTCGCTTTCTTTGTTCGACGCGCAATTCACATGAATTCGATCCTGCTGGTCACACTCAAGCTGCCCAACGACCCCGGACATAGCTGGGTAGAAAGTTCCTCGTGCGAATAGGAGATTTTGAGCTCGAGCTTCACATTACCTTGTTCCAGCGCCACCCATGCGGGACGCGACCCGACGGGTCATGACGGGGTTGCCTCTTGTTCCCGTCTCGTGGCAGAGGCGCGCGCAACCACGCCACAGAATTTGCGAATGGCATGTCGGACGCGGAAGCCCATCACTCGTCAAGTCTCAGGAAAGTGGGCACTTCCTTACTCAGCTCAGCCCACTCATCGTCGAGCCAGTAGGCTCACACGCTATTGCCATTTTATACGAGGTGCTATCTCGTGAAACAGCGCGAGAGGCAATATGAGACCGAGATCTGTTTAGGCACTCCGATCCGATCACGTTCCGCTTAATCCCCTGTTCGTTCCAATCCATTATCAATAAGTGCAGTCATTCGAGACACTGCAAGTCGGCAGCCCCACGCTATTCACGCGGTCGGGCACGCGCGCCTGTCAGCCAAGGCCTACGCCGCAGTTGCTTATGCCTACCGCCAACTGACAGTTATGCTAGCAACTTGGAAGTGGCATCGCTGGTGAACGAGTCAATTGACAAGCTTCTGATCGACCCAAGTGTCGCTCATCGTAACACGCTCTTCATGGATGCTATGCGAGATGTTTCCATCACTGCAATCCAGAAACGATCTCGGACAGTCTCTTTGAAAGATCTTGTTACCCTGACAAGTATAACAGCGCGACAGGCGAGCCGAATACCTTTCGGCCGTTTAAAGTGACTGGAATTGGAAGCTAGGAGGCGACTGAAACATATCCCTCTATCGACCTGGTCAATCCACCCCAACGGACGACAGAGAGGTATGCACGCAGATCTAAGCCCTTCTCGCTGTTACATCACAGCCAGCCGCGCGCTAGCTTAACAGTACATGTATTTGGATGTTCGGAAGTGTCGATTCCAGCGCCACAATTACCAACGCAGGGCCGCCATGCGTGCGACGCTAGACCTGCCCACTCGTGTGTCACTAGCGCTTATATCACAGTTATCATCTTTGCCTCATTTACCTCTCGGATCCATGTTGACTCGCCCGGTTCCGCCCCTGCCCGGCCTAATATCCTCGCTACCAAGGGGCGTTGACCGTCAAGCACTATTTTATTTGCGGCACCAGCAATTTCAAACCAAACGCGACATCAATTTTTGTAACGGCAATGCTCAATGCCAGCAGTGTCTTGTGTTTGGTAATCATTAGACAGCCGCGACGCAACCGCCTTCGGTCTTCGACGCCCAAACAGCGAGTCTCACAATGTCATCTCTGATCCTTACCATCCAACAACCGCGATGTTTACATTTGCTCCACCTCGTACGCAAGGATGAGCAAGGATGAGGGAGAACGACCAAGACAATCTTTGAGTAGTGGAACAGTATCCCAAAGCAGCCGACGTCCGATGCATACCCGCCACAGTGGCATTTGATAAGGCCATGGTAGCAAACCACGTTATCTGTATCCTTCGGCCAAGTTTAAACACAAGGTTCGGGACGGACGATCATGCTCACAAGCATTACATTGCATTCGCACACAGTAGAGCCAGCCGACAAGCCAGATGCCGTCCAAGCAAAACAGGACCAGGCTAATCGCGCTGGCCTCGTGCTACGCTGGCCTCGTGCTCCGGCTCTGCTAGCTGGCGCACCTGGCCCGAAGTAAGACAGTAACGTGGAGGACCCTGCCCTTCCGGACCCCCCAAAATATCGAGGGAAAATACCCGCATTCTCTCTTGCAAATATTCATAGGTTCTGAGCATGCCATCAAGCACTGTAATAGAAACGACGATAGTTTGCAGCGCAAAAGTCTTCGGAATCGACCAGGTCCTTTGGGTATGTATCAGAGCCCGGCGACGACCTGCAAGCCAAATGCAACTACGCTCTGAAAGGCAAATGCAGGACGCGCGATGCCTCAGGCGATGGACGTCTTCTGTCTCGCCGACTGGAACGAACACTGTTGCCAAGAAAATGGCCGTTGCCATCCCCGCAAATGCGACGCTACCTCTGTCGCGGCAATCTCTGGGTTGATTCTTACCTGGTGGGTTCCTCGACGTTTTCACGGCAAGTGGACTTGGTGGAGGCTGCGAATCATGTATCTGGGTCGGCTTGGCCACAAGGTAGCCAAGTCAGGCGTTGAGGGATGGAATGGTCTGAATTTGCATCCGGGTCAGCATCAGCCACTTTCTCAGCGGGCTCGGGCAGTCTTTCCATCCAAACCCACAGTTTTGTTGGGGGACAGCAGAGGCCCATTACCGTGGTCGGACACATTCTACGCGACTCGAAGATAAACATGTGTCTTTGCATCATCCACAGAGGACTAATACTAACTTTGCTACGAAAGTACCAGGTTTGATTGCGAGTGGGCTGCCATGCGAGACGTCGCCGAACGTTGTTGGTGTTGAAAAACCGGAGCTGTCAATGCAGGTACAATCGGATCGCTCTGGAAGCTTTATAATCGCGACACGGTCACAATTTCCTTAGCTTCACTCTCTACAGCGTCCGATGCAGGCTTGTGTGCGTTGAAGCTAGTTGCCTCGGCTTGGTGATCACCAGCCATGCCGAATGCTCCGGGTCGTGGTGTTCGCTTCGTGGGTGGGGCTGGCAATACAACACCGATAAGAGTTCGATCTTTTTGCCAGCGTCTGAAAGCATGGACACCGAATGATACATCCTCGCTCTGAATGGGACATTTGTGGTGCAACATTGCCCATCGGCGACGCCGAGAGACATGGTGGCCGTATTGCGGGTGCTGCCGAGCTGATCCAAGTTTATTGCTCCTTCGTCAAGCAAAAAATTGAACCGCCAGGTCTGTGCGGCGTATGCGGTTTCTTCTTCGGGCAGTTTGAACATTTGAAGATCTTCAAAGCGGGGCGATCTAAAGCCATGGCTGACGTTGATGATTGCCTGATGTTGGAGCGCATACCAGGCCCATAGGGCTGAAGATAATCGTTGGTCGTACGAAACCTTGAAACAGATCTAGGAAGCTTGCAACCGATAAAGAAACCCCACCATCATAATTGCCGGCCCAAACGAAGCTCAGATTTATGATGGCAGATCGTCAAGAAGGTTGGGAAATGATCGCCGGGGTGCACCCTGCAGCAGAGAACTGATGCGAGCGGAGGCGAAAAATATATTTGGCTGTTGATAGAAGTACCAGATTACTAGTCGTGTCCGTCGATATGTAATGCAATGCTCAAGATGGTGGGCAGTCCCAAGTTTCCCAACAAGAAAGAACTGGGAACAGCGCCGCGCCTGCGAGCGATAAATGCACATTGCAAATGGAAGAGCCAAGTCCAACGCCCTTGTACCGCCATCAGATGATTTTGCGTCTCAGTCCATATTCAGATCATGGTTCGATAATTCAGCTCCATGAGCCCCCACTCCTTCCACACGTGAATCCAAGACAGATCGTTTCGGAGCACAACCACCACCCGTGTTCACTGTATTGTCATCTCTTAATTGAAAGCAACATATGTTCAAAGCGGCATGGGAAGGGTGCGGTTCGGACTTCGCAAAAGTGCGCGATAGTCGCCCCTCAGCATCAGTGCAAAAGTCGTGGGCATTAGCCGATTGGTAAAAACACCCACGTCTGTAAGCATAACATCTCAGGGATGGTCGGAAGTCTCCAAGATCGGCATGGTACCGAAGTCGAGAACCATTCCGTGTGTGTGAGCGAATCGCACGCCGGTTCGTCATGTCAAGACTGAGTCGGCTATCGGCCACCAATTGTGGGGTAAGTCTGGTCAGGTTGCAAGATCCACTCTGCAAGATTCTTGATAGGCAGATCATACTGCCACGACACAGGCCGTGAAGCGCACACTGTCGAACTGATGCAGTCAGAGGGCGGCTCTGGGGGGGGGACGCGAGTGGCATGCATGTGTGAAGCTAACGTACGAACGGCGTTGTCCTGCAAGTATTCTCGCTTTCGGAAAGAGGTAAGAGATGCATTCTGTAGCAAGGACAGGGTCTGATGGTGCTCAAAGTACAGGGCTCATTTCACCATGTCTACGCATTGGATGGAAAGACAACCGGAATTTGAAAAGACGTACCTCCTACTCGTCATCCACATTGCTTGCACAGTGCCGCCGGCATTTCCCCATGCAAGCGGAAATGTGATGCTGCATGTGCAAAGCACCCCACGAAGAGGAGATTGGGCAGGTCTATTTCGTGACCCCACACCAAGCAGCCGTTCAATTCCGTCGTCCCAGTCTATGCTATCCCCGAGCTATGTGTACTATCTTTTGAGACTACTACCAGGCCTCAACGTCTCTTGCAAGGCGGTGAAAGTGACTCGACGTGCAGGCAGCTGAGAGGAGTGCCAAGACGCCAACATTAACATCGGTCAATCTGCAAGTGCATCCTTCCCCATCGTTTGGGTGGGCAACATCAGCATGGCGGCACAATGGACGTGGGAGTGAGAGCTGCCGGGGTTCCTTGGACCAAGACGTTGCCCTTTTGTACCACCGCCACCGGAGCGCTCTCGATGTCCAGAACGAAGCATTCAATCTCACCGCGTGAACGTGTCACGGTAACTACGGGGTGGGAAAGGGTGCTGTCTGCACGGCACTGGGGCGTGGCAGAAGAGAAGTCCACAATTTCGTGCTTACGGGGGCGGGCTAGGCAAAACGGGCTCGAAATAGACTGCAACGCGCTAGGGTTTGTTTGACAACCCACTCACAATCCTGCCAGCCGAAGACGGTCACATCCATGAGCTGGAAGCGGTCCAAGGCTGGCTGTGATCGTTCCAAATTTGTCTTTTCGAGTCCAAACGCACACAGCTTCGACGCCGAGTTTCGTGGTGGTGGCGGCCGTCATGGTCAGCACTCGTCTGACAAAGTGTGGAGGGGCGCTCTCTGACTCTAGATACGGGTCAATTTCCGGGATGCGCAAGATTATGCCAGCTGATACATTTGTCGTAGCTAGCCACTAAATGCTGACCGCAGCATACATATGTACATCTGTGAACGAACTTCAAGGCTGGCGGCAGCAGTTGGTCAGTGCAGTCATTACACGCGCGAAGAGATGCCAAGAAACAGGTGCCCCGCTTCAGGGCTGTTGATCGAGTTGATTGTCAATGAATCGAGTGAACGGAATAAGGTAGAGGCCAGAGTACCGGACCATCACCATCGTGAGTGCCCGTTCAAAGATCACCGGTAGGTGCCGAAGGGAAAAGCGACGGATTTTTTAGTCTCTCACGATTGCGCTTCGCAATTTCGGCGTTTCGCATCTTGTCAATCCGCATCTGATAGAAGTTCCTGTACAAATTGAGTAGGGTCCATCAAGGTTCATTAAGATAATAATCCGCTCCGTCAAGTACTCAAAGATTTGAGGACTTACTTGTTGAGGGAATAGATGCGAGATCCTGGTTCGACCTCAGACTCCTCTTTCGACTTGGAAAGCTCTTTGATCTGGTCATCCTGAGTTGTTGCGCAATTACTGTAGCCCTGGAGCATTCAAATACCTTTTCGTCTTTGGCTTTCTCATCGTCCTTGTCTTCCTCTTCATCTTGCTTTTTCGACCCCTTATCCTTGTCCTTGTCCTTGTCCTTGTCCTTTTCCTTACGCTTCTCTCGCTTCCTAGCTTGCCTCTCTTCATATTCTTTCTTAACTTTCTCGATCTCACGGTCCAGTTCCATTTGCTTTGTACGGGCAGCGGCAGCAGCAGCCTCGTCCGCATCTGGCACGCAGAAGCCTCTGTCTTTTAGATGACCAATGCATAGATAGAAGAAATCCTAACTGTAATGAGTTTGATAATAATGCCTTGGTTTGGAGCTTCATTACTTTGTTGTCAGGTGTGATGAGCACGCTACTCGACGGCTTGTAGCATATCCAGCAAGCCTTTGCGCTGCTCTCTGCCACTCGTCGGTGATGCCAAACATTCTGCAGCACCATATTACCACTCGCAATAATCTTCTCTATCCAGAAGCAGAACGCCTTTTCGGGGCGGGTTGCGAGCATTGGTTGGTTGGGTCGGCGGACGTGCGATTGAGCTGTGTCGGTTACCGTGACTAATCAGATGGCGCCCGCCTTCACTTGGCGCCCGATTTAGGCGAGTAATCAGCGCTACACTCAAACGAGGCTATTCAGCTCCATACAAATCGTATTATCGTGAGATATTGAGGAGACGCCGTAGGCTCGATTCTAGAGCTGTACGGGCGCCTACTCTTATGTAAGATAGCGCTCTGGTGGCCGTACAGTGCGAGTTCTCGTTGCCTTTGGCAGGGCTTCCCTATTAAATTGAACAGCATCTTGCTCATCAACCCTAGCTAGTTGACCTAATACATTGTTTGGCAATAGCTTAATAGCCTTCTGGTTACGTGCCTTACCCTTTTGGGAAGCTTGGAGATCCTGTTTGAGCTGTAAATCAGCTGCCTTTGAGATGCACCTTTCCTCGCGTTGACGAGCTTTATCCTGCTTCTGTTGCTGGCGGCGTTCTTTGGCGGCAGCAGCCTCCCTACGCCTTGCTGCGGCCTGTACAGCTTTGTCCTCCCTTTCGCGCTGTCGACGTTGTGTTTCCTCCTCTTTTTGCTGCTGCTGTAACAGCTTTTGAGTGTCCTGCTTGGCTTGGCGGTCTCGAGCCTGTTGAACTTTCTTAGGACTCCAAAAAATAGCTCCACCTTTGTACGTATCTGGCGCTTGGAAGAGTAGAGGCTTGCCACGTTGACGACGTTTCTTCTCGTTATATAGAGCTGCCTTGAGGCGCGTGTTCTCGTGTTGGGCGAGCTCTGCTCGGATTGACGATTTGTGCACGGCGAGATGGAGCTTCTTGCCATGCCGTACGGCCACCTCGCCCTTTAACTCGGCCGGGACCTGCCGGAGTAAGCGATCAATTGATCTATAATCAGAGGCTGATAGCTCTATTGACGTATTGTCGCTAGAGGTTGGCCTATCGTCCTCCCGTGCGCGATATTTCTTGAGTATTGCCTGTGGATCGTGAGGCGCGATTACTGTACACTTAAAGGCGCGTTGGATTGTTTCTGGCCTCATCGTCGTCGCCCAGGCCTTGTTGAACAGCCTATTGAAATCGCGCTTGGTGATGGCGCTGATGCCCTGGCAATCGTACATGAATCATGAGAGCTCGGTCGAGTACGCCGTCGATAGAGGCTTGAACATACAAACGTTGAGAGGCTGTAGCGTATAGGTCGCGTGAGGCGGAAACACCATAAGGAGGATCTTATCATCGTCACAATATTGTATAAAATCCATTGTAACATGAGATCCGTGGCCATCAAGGATTAATAGGCGCCACTCGCGGCGAGCCTTGCTCTTGGTCTCTCGATCAAACACCTGTTTGAGCCATACGAGGCCTATATCGTTGTTGGACCATCCAGGTGGCGATACTGTAAAAAGGCGCGATCGTACGTAGGATTGAAATCTTGTAACCATGAGTCTTGTACGTTGTTGCTGCTCGCCTGATAAATCAAGCTCGGCGTGAGGACAGATCCGTCGGCACAAATACAGGCTAGGCAGGTTATCCACTCTCGATTGCCATCCTGAAGCTGTTTTTTGAGCTCTCCGCGCTCATAAGCAGCTCGTGTAAACACGCGCTTCATCTTTGTGAGGATACCGATAAGGAAGCCCTTCTCATCCACATTGTATATATTATACGGCTGTACGTCGTACTGTTGAAGCTTTTCGCCGAGGAGCTCAAAATATAATCGATATTTGAGGGCAGAATCAGCTCTTTGGCGGAAGGCGTCAATTCCGCTAGTCCATTTGATTGTTAGCTCTAGGTTATGGCGATCGATAAAGCGATCAATCCAGCACTTGCCCGGCTGTGTTTTACAGATATCCTGCGCAAAGTTGCGTATCGTTTCCCTTGAAGGCGGCAGACCGCGTTGGCAGAGGCCTTTAATATATCGTATAAGCTCTGCCTCCTGCGTAGGATCGAGTAATCGCTTTTCGTCGTACTGGGCTGCCCGGGTGCCCTGGATGCCGCGAAATCGTCGAGACAGCGTAGATCGATCAATACCGTATTTCCTCGCAACTTAAGTATAGTTGATCGAATCTGTGAGCTTTAGAGCCTTTAACTCATCAAGAGCTGCGTCGATAGCTGCCATATTGAGGCTGTGGTGATCGTGTAGATTTTTGAGTATTTTGTATGTGGCGGGCGTCAAGCAAGGGCGGGCGTCATCTGATTAGTCACGGTAATTGAAGCTTTTTGCGTCACGTGCACAATGTTGTTGCTCCACTACACAGAACAAGCTCAATAAACATGTCTTTGACAGACGCATATTAACTCGACGACTGAAGATTTACCGTCACACGTGCAAATATACACGCCAGGTTATCAGTTGTAGTCAAATTTGGAACATTGCCAAGCCTTTCTGAAAATGGCCTAGTGCATGCATGAATCTCGTGTCAGAGCTGCAAAGAACTTCTGCGAGGCTGGAGAAACTCCCACAGCTTTCAACAAGCCCGTCACATGTCTATAAGCTGCGGAGCTTTGGTAGCGCGGCCTCTATACCGAACTTGTGCACTCCGTATTCCGCCATCTTTTCCACTCAGATTCTATCGGTCCATTTGGGAATTAAAAAAAACACGCGGTGAGCAGGGTTCCGTTTGCTTTAGGCTATCTTCTCACTAATTTTCGATACAGATTGCCAGACTCGACATACAAGTAGTTATCTTGGGCCTCAAAAGATGGCAGAAACGACTAAGTTGAAATACGTTGATGTCGGTTCGCGTTGCCACCTGGAATCTTCGAGCGAGACATTGACCATGTCAGATCGGGATCAACTTGGGCGATCCAGTTTTCCAAGGCGTATACCATGGTACAAGAAGACACGAGAATGACTTTGACAATGTCCTTCACCGAGCCATTGATGCTGGATGCGAGAAGTTCATGATAACAGGGTCTGATTTGAAAGAATCAAACCACGCGATCGACATCGCAAAGGCAGTACGAACGACCAGGCTACAAATCGCTTCTCTTCAGCGTGACTCAGCAAAGCACCCCTCGAGCAGTGTTTCTGCAAAGTTCCGGAGAGATGAGAATCACAGCCAATTTGCCTTACTTTGATCAACTATACTGACTTTGTGCCCTCTTTTTTAGCATCCAGGCGTCTGCTATGCCACTATCGGTGTACATCCATGCTCGGCTAAACAGTTCGACTCATTCGCTGGAGGCCCATCAGCTCTTCTCTCTGCATTAGGCGATCTTGCAAAATCAGCAAAGGACTCCGGAGAAGCAGTCGCATTTGGCGAAATAGGCCTGGATTATGACCGGCTGTTCCTAAGTCCAAAAGATCAACAGCTAAAATATTTTGAGGCTCAGCTAGAGCTAGCTGTTGAACTGCAACTGCCCTTGTTCCTCCATTCCAGGGCAGCTAGCGAAGATTTTGAGAGATTACTAGGAGCCAAACTGCCGCAGTTGCCCAAGAAGGGACTTGTACATAGTTTCACAGGGACACTAGAAGAGATGCGGAGACTGGTAGAGATGGGACTCGACGTTGGAGTCAACGGTTGCAGCATGAAAAGTACGTATGCTACGCACACCCAACACTGCTTCACATTCACAAACGATTTCTTGGCGCACTGTGCGGTACCCTGAGACGACAATTGCAATCGTGGTCTAAAAGTATATCATGGCCACAGTGCGTCGAGGATCGCGAGGGGGTGGGTACCCGTAGCGCTCGTGACTCTGTATCTATGGAAGAATGACGCTTACTCGCGCTTCCCCAGAAAATCCAGCTGACGAATATAGCGGAAGAGAACATTGAAGTGGTCCGCCAGATACCACTTTCACACCTCCAGATCGAGACCGATGGACCGTGGTGTGAGATGCGTCCGAGCCATGCATCCGCTAAATTCCTCAAGAATGCACCGCAACTACCGAAATCAGTGAAAAAGGAGAAATTCGTCAAAGGATGCATGGTCAAAGGAAGAAACGAACCAGTCTCAATTTCACACGTCGCCCATGCGATTGCACAAATTAAAGGGGTCGATGTTGAGGAAGTGTCTGAAGCGTAAGTGGTATGAAATGGTAACCGATACGTATAGCTGACCTCGTCGTAGTGCTTGGCGCAACTCGATCAAGATGTTTGGCTTGGGAGAAACTGTGGACTAAAGGTGGATCTGGAATGGTTGTCATAGATCCCTAGACCAAGGCCTTTCCCTTCCGATCTCATCACGCTGTACAAGATTTGGTGAAGTCTAGTGCGAAAAGAATGGATGATGTGAGGCGTGTCTGTTCTATAATCACTGACTGTAGACCTTTAGAGAATTGATTCTCCAGTAACTCTCAGCGTATTGTCCAGGATTGTTAGCAACGAAATCCTGGCATGATTTTGCAAGATTTTTGCTATGCGCCTATTAGCCTTATAATGACTCGTGACCAGAAAAGCGTACCATGTAGGATTTGAATCCCAGACGACTCCAGCCCAATCTCCGCAAAAGGTTGTATCAATGACCAGACGATGGTCTTTAAAGTGTCTATTGAAGTCACAGTTTCCGGCAAAATTAGCATCCGGCAAACCCCATTCACTTGGGTTGGGGTTGCTCTTTCCCAAAGCCGCGGGTACGCTTGCTCTGGGCCAAAACCATATCTTAATAGCGGAAGCAGTCCACTCCATGGCATACACGCCACCACTGACCGAATTGAGAGATGTTCCGAAAGAACTACCGGATGCGCTCTCTATCCCACAGCCGGCGTTCTCAGTCTGACCGGTCGCATGCACGTAGCAATCTTTTGTGACTACACGGCCAGCTAGCCCTGTACCACTGATGGAACAGCCTTCTGCAGTATGGAGAGACATTGCGTTCACGGTATTCGTATGCACGCCTTCAATAATATCTGCGTGATAATTAGACGAGCATCATAACGCACAGAAAAGGAGAAATAATCTTACCGATCTCTCCAGATCCAGGCCACGCGGTCTCACTTCCCCAACTCCAGAATGACGGCCAACTCCCTGTTCATTCATCAGTGTGAAATGATGTAAATGTGCTGAGGCTACTCAAAAGATCATCATATGCCTCGTCAAATGTAGAACGCAAAGCTCAGGTCGATGATAACGATGAAACGGTATACGTACCACAAGAACTGGCAGGCATATGTGCCAAGTCCAGAATGAACAAACCCCGGTTATAGAGTTTCTTACTCTGTAATCTCACGCTCGGCCGCCCATTTGGGGCTTTGTTCTTGTAGTCGACTCCCACGTACACACTGTTCTCGGACGCTGAGATTAGGCCTTGCGCCTGAGCATCGCTCTGGCTCAGATACCTGGAATAATCAGTCGGCGCATCTATTCGGAACTCGGATAGACTCGCCTAACGTGCCCATTCGTAGGATCACGCGATGTGAAGAAGTCAAAGCATGAAAAAAAAGACGACGAGCCAGTGCAGTTGTCAACGAGGGAGTAGCTTGCTCTTTCAGTTGGCGAACAAAGAACCGCAGTTGACAACAGTGATGCTAGGAGAATAAATGCGAGCCCCATGATCATAGCGCGATAATGACGATACCGATCTCAAGGAGAAGAATAGAGATGTGAAGAGGACGTTTCAAGAAACGTGTACAGGCGCATGCAGCGAAAGCTGCCATCTTTAAAAGTTTTCGCCTGAGTAACGGAAGCGAACAGGGAAGAGAGTCTGCAATATGATGTTCTCTCCACCGTTCGCGTCTGTATGCGATTTATGCATGGTACCAAACTTGAATTTTCTTCGACGCATCAATGTTGCGTTGGCCAGTCACTGGTGGGGGATTGAGTGAAACCTGCCCAAAGAAGCTGCTATACTTGGCAAATAGAATTGATGGGCCGCTGTGCATTGATACGGAGAAAGCGTACCTGATAATGGTCCTGCCATGGTGAAGAAACGACCCAAGTTATCGCCCAACCTGGGGTGGGTTTCAAAACTGTCGGCTGCCGGTTATCAGATGCCGGTCCTAGTCTGGACATCGACATATACCGAGCCAATATTCTCTCAATTTCGTTTGGCTATATATCATGGTGAAATATTTTCCGAGTTTTGGTTTTGGTGGGTCTGTTGTCGAGAAATTGCGGTGCGCTAGAAGTACATTATATGTTCTACAAGGGTACATTAATATACATGACACAACGCCCAAATAACCCATGCGACTTTTGGGCTGCACCTCTCGTTCGCGGGCGGCTCATTATGTCTGCAAGAGCAGCGCCCCGCAAGGTATCGGGATTTGCACAGCGTTCCGCTACGACGTTTCGTCCTTGCCGCCGTCATAAAGGCCATAATATTGACAGAGGTATTCGCCAAACAGCCCGAGAGCAATGCCACCACCTGTGAACCAGCAACCATTCTTGAACCACCACCAACAGTTCTTGACCTCTTTCAGTTGCACTCTCCATATCATAGTGCCAAGGGCAACTGCTGCGCTTCCACATGATCCGACGAAGAAGACTGGTCCCATCCCGGCAGTAAGACCACAGGCGGTCAACAACCCGACCTGAACAGTTGCCAGGCCAGTCAAGACGGCTTTGGTTTCCTTCTCATGCTTCAATGCAATACTTTTGATGCCGGCTTTTGCATCATCTTTGATATCCATATGGGCATAGATCATATCGTAGAGAACCGTCCAAGCTACATTGCTCGAGTAGAGAAGCGTCGCAGAGGCAAGGGCTGCTTGGTTTGACAGCAGATCGATACCCAAGGCAGGAAATCCCATCATAGCCCCCCAAGAAAAGGTAAGTCCAAGAACAAATTGTGGATAGTGCGTTACGCGTTTCGCCAAAGGGTACGTCGCAACAAAGAGGAGCGATGGTGTCGCGTACCAGAAGCATTCGAAGGGAAAGGAGAGAAGTACGGCAAGACCTGTCAGTAGCTGTCCGCCAGTAAAGACGACTGCAGCCTGGGGGCTGATAGCTTTCCTGGCTATTGGACGCAAACGGGTTCTGGCCACATGAGGATCTAGGTTGCGATCCCAAAGATCGTTGATTGTACAGCCGGCTCCGCGCATGACCAATGCTCCTGTGAAAAACAAGGCGGTCGTACCAAGCACTGCTGCAGGTGTCGCTATCGGGGTTGCCATGGTTGCAGAAACAAGGGTACTAAAGAGGCAAGGGAGAAACAGATAGTATGTCCCCGTGGGCTTGTCGAGCCTTATGAGCTCTGCGTACGGGACAGCTGCCTTTGGGATAACGGACAAAAGGCCTGAAGTCGGTGGAGTGTACGCGGGGACGGCATCCGAAGTCGCACCTTGGGAAGAGACTGTCGGAGCTGCGGACTGATGGGGGTGAATTGCACGATATTGATGTACACGGGCCACGAGAGGTGGGAAGTGCGAGGGGAATGGTTGGGAAGAGTGGGCCCCTCCTTCCTTGCCGGAAATCGCTGCATTTACGTGTTTTGTAGTAGAGAACTGGTGCCGTCGAAATGAGCCATGCAGAATATTGGCAAGTCGAGACGAATTGGGTAGGGCGAGTGGGCCACGGAGCGTTTGAAGAAGGGGATTCGTCGCCATGCCGGAAGTGGGTAGCAGAACAGGGCCCTCGAGTCCCGAGAATCAATGATGCTAGGGCAGCAAAGCCATGGAGACGCGACAAGCGTCGTTATTGAGGCATAAGTGAGGTGTGAAGTGGCAGCAATGTGCACGACGCGGGTTTAGTTGAAGGGGCCGGTGCCATGGCCCACTTTTTCTCGCTCTCACGTGATGTTGGCACTAGTGGGAACTGCCGGGCGGTTTCCCAGCCCTGCGTGCCTGCCTCCGGAGCTTGAGCTTTCGAGATCGCCGACACTCACCCTTCCACTCCTCTGCTCCACCCTCACACCCGCCGCCCTCCCTCGGTACACCTGTGCACACATCTTACGTATGAATATCTCACTCAGCAAGCATGCCTGCTGCGCGCCCACGGGCTTCGTTTGAGCCCATCCCGCCAGACTTCGACATCCGCACCTTCGTCGAGACGAGCGACAATTTCCAATATGTCGATCGCATTTCTTTCGAGATGCTCGCGCACAAAACCGCCGAAGAATTCGAAAAGCTCGTCTTGCTGCATGTCATTATAGCAGGGAGGCCCCTCATCATCGATGGCTTCGACGAGGTCCTGGATCCTTGGACCTTTACCCCGTCCTGGGTGAGCGACAATCATGGAGATAAAGGTGAGCCCGCAACCCATCTACCAACTAGTCACTTGCGCGTGACCGAGAAACTGACAGTGCCATAGTTGAGAACGCGCGCAACCTTACCGTCAAGGACAACATTCCCCTCACCATCAAACATTACCTCAAACATCTAGGCAGACTCACAGAGCAATTCTTCGATGGCTCCGAGAATTACAAGGACAAGAATCGCCAACGTATCTACCTGAAAGACATTGACTGCCCACCTGTATGGCAAGAAAAGCTCTCAGAGCACATACCTGCGAGTCTCTTCTACCTTAACGAGTGCACCGGCGATATAGGCGGACCCGGCGCCACAGACAAGAATGGGTTCCGAAAAGGTCGTGGCATAGCGCGAGCAGGAGACCTCATGAGCAGTTTGCCCCCAGAAATGCGCGCAGAAAATCTCATGTGCTACATTGGACACGAAGGGACATATACTCCCTCGCATAGGGAAATGTGCGCGTCGCTGGGTCAAAATATCATGGTCAATGCCTCCGGACACATCAGCGAAGACGGGCAGCCCGAGCGTCCGGGATCGTCCATCTGGTTCATGACTGAAACCCATGAGCGCGAGGTTGTGGCAGAATATTGGTTGTCTGTGCTTGGCCACGACATTGAAGTCGAGGATCATTTTGCTCAACTCATGGCTTGGAAAAAGGCCCCCTTCAAGACCTACGTTGCCGAACAGCGCCCAGGTGATTTCATACTCATCCCACCACTTGCCCCTCATCAGGTCTGGAATCGTGGCACGCGGACCATGAAGATAGCATGGAATCGAACCACCGTGGATACCTTGGAGCTCGCCATGGCCGAGGCCTTGCCCAATTCTCGCCTGGTATGCCGAGATGAGCAATACAAGAACAAGTCTATCGTTTACTACACCCTGCTCAAGTATTCGACCTTGCTCAAGTCTGCGAGGCGCCAGATAGAGTTGGGAGGCGAGCAAGCAGAGGCCATTCAGCGCTCGTTGAAGATTCGCCAGGTACAGCACGACTTCAAGCGGCTTTTTGACCTTTTCAAGACAATCCTTCTTTCGGAAATGTTCACACCAGACAGCCGCGAACACCCGGATTTCGAAGCTTATGACAGCAATGTAACCTGCTCGTACTGCCGATGCAATATCTTCAACCGCTTCATGACGTGCAAGTCATGCAACAACGCTTTTAGCTCCGAAGTAGACGAGCCCTATGATGTTTGTATGGACTGCTATTGCATGGGCCGAAGCTGCGCATGTCAGTCTGGGCATACTTGGGTTGAGCAGTGGAAATGGAAAGACCTCACGCACAAATACGAAGAATGGCGGGCTCAGGTCATCGATATCGATGGTCATAAGACAGAAAAAACGCCATTGCCACTCCAGGAAGAGCGCCGATATCTCGGAAAGAAGACCCTTGCTCAGGTTTGCCAAGAGCAATTGAAACTGCGCCCAACCGTGGACATTAACAATCCCCAGCCGGCTGAAGAGACCGAAGACGAAGAGATTCAAGTCAACGATGACGGAACAGTCAAGAGAATGGTGAAAAAGCGTTCTAAGCAGTGGCTCCACAACCACAAATCGTGTCACTCATGCCTCAAACGACACCCGAAATGGAAGATGGCCTTCTGCTCAAATTGTGACCTGGCGTATTGCTATGGTACACTCTTTAGGGCTCATGATACGATGCCTCTTGTGATGATGGAAAATCCGAACTGGAAGTGCCCACATTGTACAAGGACTTGCAACACTGGTGCATGTCGACGTGACCCTCGTCAACATCCCTACCAGCCCAAGGGTACCCTGCTCGGTCACGATACCAAAAAGGTTGCGGATCCCCGGTCGATTGAGTGTCTCGTTGATTTCAGCATCTCAAACCTCAGCTGGCTGCGTGAGGATGATCTGAACGGCCAGGGTACTGGACCGCTTCAACGACGTCGCGACCAAGCCGAACGAGCAAAATTAGATGATCCAACTCTAGACGAGCGCTATATTGATGAAGATCATGAACACACAATTCGGAATGGCATTGCCTACTCGCCTGTAGAGGACTCACACACTGGATTCAACAATCTCGGACCCCCTATAACAAGGCACAATGGTTTTGTTGACCCCAGCGCCGTCGAGTATGAACGTGACGTGGCCATGCAAGACAACGGAGGTGATCCATACCCCCCCGATCCGGATTTGAATGGCGGAATTCCGCGCCTCGGGAAACGGGGACGGGAGGATGACGAAGACCTTCGCAAAGGGCCGAACAAGAAGGCCAAAAAACGGAACAAGAAGAACGAACCGAGAAGCGAGACACCAATTACAAAGAATACGTCTGGCAAGCAATACCAAAAGGAGGTTGAAAAGAAACTACTTGAAGATGCTAAGAAAGATGGCCGGTACGTCCTGGTTGCCGCTCGCATAAAGAACAAATCAAGAGTTGTCAAGTTGTCCCTGGATAGCGGTCTCCTGGAGGCTCTTCAAAACAGGCCAATGCCTGAACGCTTACAACGAGTGCAGGATGACGAGCCGGAAGAGCCTACCATCAACAATCGGTCGATCTTGGAGTCTGACATCGGGCCCAAACCCAATGTATCGACACATCCGGGGGAGGTACCGAAATTGCCAAGTTCATTTCGATTTCGTGTTGAAGAAGACGATTTATACACTACAAGGAAGCGAGACCGTGAAGCCCACAGCCTTTCGAAAGTTGGGAGGCCTAACAAATCCTCGCGACGCTACGAAGAAGTCACCCTCGATTCTGACAAAGAAACAGACGACGAAGATTTGGCCGAGACTTCTGGCCGATCTATAAGTCGAGCATCCAGGTGGCTGGCTCGTAAGAACGAGGGCGACGACGACCTTCCCCAAGAATTACCACCCGGTTTTCGTGACGGCTTTGTAAATCCGAATCGAGCTCGCGATCGGGAGCGCCGCAAGACTATGCCCGCCAAACCTAAAGCCCAGATCCGTTCACCAGGGGGCCGCCGCCGTCCTCCTCGGAAGAGCACGGGCAACATGTCGGATGCGGATGCCGATCATGAGGATGACCAAGGCGACTCAACTATTGTGCTCGCGCAGCCTGCGGCAGCGGCGCTCGAAGCGCAAAAGAAAGCGGAAGAGGAGAAAGCCCGAGCAGAGGCTGTTGCACGCGAGGCGGAGGAGAATTTGCGCGCGAAGATGGCAATTGCGGGATGGGATGAACAATCTGACGGCGCCGATGATAATCTGAACACTTTCATCGATACCCTTGCGGCAGAAGATGACGCGGAAACCCAAGACACGCGAAACGAGTCGCCGCCTGTAGTCACTCGTGGTGATGCGTCTCCCCAATCCAGCACCTCGATCTTCTCTCGACCAGGTATGACCGGTAAGAAGATCAAGATTGTGTCTGCCAAGAATGCAAACAGGACCACGACAACCACGCAAATTCCGGTGAAAGCTGCCGCGCCCAATTTCAAGAAGTCTACAAAGGTTCAGGAGGTAAATCTCTCTGAATCCGAGTTAGGCAGTGAAGACGAGATTCCCGCAAAGACTCCAGCAACAAAGCTACCTTTGAAACGACGGGTCGGCAGGCATTCTCTCAATGACGTACGAGGCAATGTCGCGAAACCTACAAGGGGTCGCGGGAGACCAAGGAAGACTATGTGAGTGTTTGGAAGGCTTTCATGCTTGGGTGCACTGGGGTAGAGTTGGGTGCTCTTTTCCTTACATATACCCTATACCAATCTATGTTGAGAGCGAAGGGAGTATGAGGGAACGGTTGGTAAGCCTGCGGTACTACCTTTTATGGATTCAGGATGGAGGAAGCAGCAGCCGGAAAGGCTAAGTAGGTGGTCTAAGCATCAATTATAATAATTCGAGTTCAAATTGATCTTCGACACTGTAGATGTTTCTTTGATTCTGATAGAAGGAAGATTGTACTTTTTTTTATTTTATGATTTACGTGTTGCGGTCATTCCTAGCTAGGCGTGATTTCTCCACCTCACGTGAACTCGTGTTCCTCGATGTGCACAGTAACGCGAACAACTTTTATCCCATCCATCCCGGCATTCACCAATATGTCGACTCTAACCATGACCGCAATTACGATTGAGGATTTCAACGAGATTGTTTCGCGCTATGCTTCCGCTGTCCCGGAGAAGTTGCGTGAATTAGACACGTTCCGTTACGACACTGTTCCCACCACGCTCGCACAGCGCGCAGGAAGCGGCGACGCGCATCTACAGAAACACGAAGTCGAAAAACTCGTAGAATGGAAATTGTGAGTATCATTCCCGGGCAATACGACGTGACGACCACAAGCGCTGGTGTTGATGGGCATCGGACAGGAAACACGGCACATTCCGTCCCAAGCTGCTCCAGCTCGTGCAATCCAATTCCGATTCCTTGATTGCGTCAACGACTCGGGAGAGCTTCCGCGATCTTGACATGACTTCTCAGGCGTCGGTCTCCGCGTCTGTAAAGTCAATCAGCGCTTTGAGGGGTATTGGGCCCGCCACAGCTTCCTTGCTGCTCTCAGTGTATGCTCCACACGAGATTCCTTTCTTCTCAGATGAGCTGTTTCGGTGGTGCACGTGGGAGGATGATGGGAAGCCAGCGGGCTGGAAGCGGACGATCAAGTACAGTTTGAAGGAGTACCATGAGGTATTCAAGAGGGTCGGGGAGTTGAGGCAGCGGCTAGGGGTTGCAGCTGTGGATGCTGAGAGGGTGGCGTGGGTATTGGGCAAAGAGGCAATCGACATTGCCGCAGACACAGCTGAAGATGTAGGCGAGGGCCAGGGCGAAGAGACAGAAGCTGAGCAGAAGAAAGAGGATAGAAAAACTGAGAAGGGTGTTAAGAGGAAGATAGAAGAAAAGCCCCTAGTCGAAGGAACGAGGAGGAGTAGTCGACGAAAAATGGAGGGTTGAGTTCGGGCTCACAGAGCAGAAACAGCGTCTCAATTTCTCTCAGTGTTCATTGACGGTGTCATCATGAGGACCAGAAGCCATATGGCTGGAAGAGCATTACCCATACCGGTGCCCACAATTTGCCTTGTGCCCGTTACATCAAATATCCAAATACACGCCACGTCAATCGTACAGCCGGCCATCCTGAAATCAAAACACCGTGCGCTTACAAAACCAATCACCATGGGTATAATGTAAAGAAATAACACGTCGCGGTAATTAGACACTCGGGATGCCCTTCTTCGTCCTGATTCTACCATTCTTAATCGCACCCGTAGTAACCCCAGCCTCACCCGTCATCCAGCCTGGCATCTTCTCGCCATCAATCACCCCCTCTTCTAGCAGCTTCCTGATACCAGCGAAGACGTGGGAGCCTTGGAAAGTCAGGCGAACATCAGGAGTCCAATCGTCACCCTCGTCGGCCTCTTCTTGTTCAGCTTCAGATCGATCGAGAAGAGACCGTCGACCCCGCCGACCCTGCCGAGATGGCTGGTGTATATCGTCTACATCCATGGACTGGCCATCGTGCTGGGCTTGGCTTGGAGTAGTCGGGAACGGGTCGTCTATGCGGACCTCGAAGCGCTCTAGACCTGCACCGTCATCCGGTCTCGCCGAGCTTCCGAAACGGCCTTGAGCGACGTCTTTCCGTCTCTTGACCTCGGGTGTCTCGTTGTCATCCAGGACTCGCTTCGCTCGACCCGCGGCCGGATTCCCAACCGTGAGTGGATTCGTGTGGTCCGGCGCCGCTTTCTCAATCCCGTCTGGTTTTCTCGTCGTTATGAAGTCGAAGGCGTTCTGACTGAAGCTGGTATCGGCAAAGATGCTATAGCCACCCCCTGATGCATTTGTTTTCCCGGGCCCTCGATAATTTAGCAGTGCGCTGAGTGATCTCGCCGAGAAAGTCGTGGAGACCAATTGAAAGCGGTTGGAAGGTTTGGAAAATGCCTTGGGTATGGCCTGAATGACCACATCTCGGAGATGTCGGCTCTCATCCCCAACTACTTGGCCCAGGTTGGTTGCCAGGGAATGCCACACGTGCGGGGTGCCGTGGGGAAAGATGAAGAAGACTGCTTTTGCCCCGTCGACAGAGGCCGAGTCTACGGCGAGCGAGGCCTCGGTGCTGTAGGGCGAATCGTGGACGTACACTCGTAGCAGTGTGATGGGCGGGTTCTTGATCTTGGTGAGTAGATAATGCGCTTTCATCAGAGGTGTAAGCTCCTTGGCCAGGTTGGCTAGAAATGTCTGGGCCTGAAAGCGTGGCAGGTGCTCCGACTCATCCGTCACTTCCATATCGGCTTCCAGGTACTTGATGCTCGGTGTGCGCGCCAGCCGCTTGGCCGTCCACCGCAGATTGCTCGGATGGTCGAGCAAGTGCTGTATCTCTGCCGTGGCCAGCTGAAACATGGAGATGCCATTCCTCCAGTCGCCCTCGAGGATGCGATCCATGACCTCCCGCCGCCCACCCTTGCGATCGGCCAGGGCCTTGTAGTACTCGATCAGCTCGTCGTGGCTGCCGGCGGGCGCGTACATGGCATCGTAATCTTCGGCTTCGGAGTCGGCGTCGCCAGCGAGAAAGGGAAGGCAAAAGTCGCGGTTCTTCTTCTGCAGCCATTGCAGGGCAAGCGATATGAGGGACTGGCGCGAGAGCTTGGAGAAGAGGCGCGTAACTTGGCGATGGCTCGAGGGCAGGCAGTGGGAGTGCGGAATGTTCTTGTAGTCGGGTGCAGTGACGCTCGTTCGCGGGGCCATAATTGCGGTGGTGCGGCGATGGCTGGCGGTTGTCGACTGGCGACATGTTTACTTCCTTTATCGATAGCAAGGCTATGAATGGCGCTCGCGAAGAGCTCCGGCACGTGCAAGTTTCCCAGCTCCAGAGGCTTTCTTTTGAATTTTATTCTTTTTTGCACGCGCACACACAGCCAGGCGCCCGTGACCTAGCACGCTGAGCTTACCATTGACATAGGTACCCAGCCCGGTGCCCCTGTGAATAGCCATCATCACGTGATGCAGCTCGCAAAGAGTATCCTCAATAGGCCTAGAGGTTAGAGCGTGCGTCAATCTCGGCAGCGCCCTCTGACACTTTTCTTTGACCAGCGAGCGATAGCCGAACGCTCCGACCTTTGCACGAGCGAGCCACGGCGTCCGAAAGCGGGGCGCAATTACGACACAAAGCACCCAGTGCCACACACACAAACACACACACACCCTCCGCGAGAAGCGCCCCAGTCCCCTCCACTCCCGCCTTGTTGGTCCCTCAGAGACGTCGTATTCATTTAGCACCCTGGCGTTGGCTGGACAGCCTGGACCCAAGAAACGTGGCTTGTTGCTCCGAACCCGCTGCCGATCGACGGGTCATTGCAATCGGTGAAAAGGGCAAGCCGAACGATACGCGGGGGCTTGATCACAAATCTACAACACTACCACCACTACTCTCGACCCTCCTATAACCACGCAAACCTAGACAACCTACTCGACACGCCTGTATTGCCCGCGAACCACGTCGGCGCTGCTACTCCAGTCGAGGCCAGCGCTGCAGCGCCACAGCGGCCGAAGGACTGCCTCTCCAATTACTCATCCTGACGCAACCCTTTCGTGCACACTACACCATACACCATACACCCTCGAGCCCGAGCCCGAGCCCCAAGTCAATCCCCAGGTTCACCTACATCCGTCGACTTCGCGGATTGACAGCAGCCTCATGTCAGGATATCAGGGCCGGACAGGGCCAAACGTGTCCCAGTACCTGGCCAACCTCAACACTGCCCCGAGCGAGTTCCTCCCCGACCCTTTCAACAACGACGATCCCGACCTGGCACTGTTCACCAACGACTTTGTCGACGGGGACTTTGGCGACCTTGGCATGAACCAGCCGATAGACTTCGACAGCATCGCCGCCGAACCGTCGGTGCAGACTCAGGCGCGGAAGAGCAGCGTGAGCAGGACTCCTGCTCAGCCCAAGATGGATGATTTCGCCATCAACGGTGGTAAGTCTTCGTATCGAGCCGTTGTTGTACTCCCTCGCCCCAGCATTCTTTGTTTCTCATAGCTCGCTCCCTCATTACCCCGATCGCCTCCCTTCCGTGCCCAATGAGCGTTGGCCTGGGGTGCATGCGGACCCCGCCATCACGCTGCACGGCACCACCGCTCCCCACGCCCGCTGGCCAACTGCAGTCGCTCAATGCAGCCGCCACATACTTCTGGCTGTACCCTGGCGCCGTCAGGCTGGCCGCGCGCCCTGCCGCCGGTGTGGGAGGCATCCTCTTCCCCAAGCACGCAATTGCCAGGGTCGTTGACCAAAGGCAACTCACATCAATCCCTCGACTTCAATCCTACACACATCTCCATCGTCGACCATGTCTAACTTTGATCCGTTCGCAGGCGACTTCACCTTTGCCGACTACGACTTCCAGACTCCGCTCCTAGGCCAACCCATGTCCAACCTCGCGCAGTCGCAGCCGAACAACTTTGCTCTCCAAGCTTACACATCTCCCGTCTCCGCCTCCGTGTCCCCGGTCGCACCGCACTTCGACCTCTCGAGCAAGAAGCGCAAGGCCGACCACGTCGATACCAACAGCCAGCAGGCACTCGACGAGCAGGCCCGCCTCGCGGCTGAGGAGGACAAGCGACGACGCAATACGGCTGCTAGCGCCCGCTTCCGCGTCAAGAAGAAGCAGCGCGAAGCAGCTCTCGAGAAAAACGCCAAAGCGATGTCGGAAAAGCTGACCTATCTCGAGTCACGCGTTCAGCAGCTCGAGACGGAAAATGTTTGGCTCAAGGGACTCATCACAGAGAAGAACGGCGGACGAAGCTCGTCCAGCGAGATCACTGCCATGCTGAAGAAACACAAGGAGGAGAATGCTGTCGAGCGGAGTACTGGCAGTAACACCGACGGTGTCGGGACTCAGGGGAACGACGGAAAGGCCTAAGGCCAAAATTCTTATTCGCCCCTTTTCCCTAGACGGTACATTTTCTGTCGAGGACCCCTCCTGATTTTAGTATGATCTTGGAACCTGCGTTCGTCCTGGTTAAGAACACGGCCTTGTGCCTTATAGCTCTGCTTTGCTCTGCGGTGGGAAGTGGCTCGGGGTAAACGAGAGTACAAGGGAATCCACCCTTGTGTGTCAAGGCGGCAAAAGGCCGATTTGTGGATGATGGATCGTTGAAGTCTTCAGCTATGTATGCACATTTGACTATCACAACCTTCCCCAAGAATTGCCCCCATCGTAGTTGCTTAACCCCCCTCTTCACGTGAATGATCGGCGCGTTAGGAAGTTGTCCTACCAGATACCGACATGTCCATGCTTTCACCGTAATCAAGTTGGATGACATTTGTGGCATGGCTTCAGAGCCTAATGTTTCTGAGTGAATTAGTCAAACATCATATTGATGTCACTGTTTTACATGATCAGAAACTGCCTAGTATAGAATGCGAGTGCAAATTACATGACATTATTGTGGAAGAGGTAAAGGAAGTACACTCTGCCCTTGAATGCTATCTTCCTCCAAAGTGAGGGATAGTTCAAACACTCAACGGGAAAAAGTCTGCTGATACCAAGTGAAAAGCAGAATGACGATGGCATACGTACAGCATCTACTATCTTGTAAACATCAAAACAGTCTGTGACATTCATCCCCGATTCTTGGTGGAACCCCAAGCTCGATCCATGACCGGTAGTATCAATATGCACATGAGCAATAGTAATTTCCTTCTTTGCATTCCTTCGCCTTGACATAGACCTTCGTGCTGGATGTCCCGTGTCAGGTTGCAACCATTGGAGCGTTGGTTCAAACTCCAGGTCCATTTCCGTCTGCTGCGGGCGCAGGGCTCACTTGTGGCTTCCGCCCGCGCCGGTAACCCTCAGCACAAAGTTGATGATGACGGCGGCAAACAAAGCAATCGTCAATACGGTAGGGCCCAGCCTGTCATCGAAACCACCCTGGCCCCTCTGCCTGATGCTCTTCGCCCGCCAGTGGAATGTGAACAGGGCATACACCATTGCCGCCATGGCGACTAGAGTGAAGAGGCCGGCACTAATTTGCCCGACCTTGTCGCCAAAGTTGAGGAGGCCCACGGCAAGACCGCCGAGGATGACGGTGAAGTTGAGCCATGAGAGGAAGGTTCGCTCGTTGGCGAAGAAGACTTTGGGTTCGACGCGAGTGGGAAGAGCAATGCGTTTGCCTACAGGTTCACCGTGAGCAATTGGAATGGACGGGGAGATTGGGGGGTTTGGTACGCACCAGGGGCAGTCTGGAGGAGAGGTTGGGTGGACATGACGATAGCTCGGTCGACCCCGCTGATTGGAAAAAGTAACGATAGTTGAGGTGCTGGAAGCTTCCACGAGCGGCAATTGGCGATGTCTGGTTCGGTGGAAAGATATTGCAGAGCTCGAGAGTGTATGTGAGAGTTGTTTGAAGCGGGGCTTGGGAGGAGTGTGTCGTGGGTCGAGGGTGCACAAAGGAAAGAAGCTTTGCAGAGCTTGACGGAAGGCGGGATCGATGGGCGTGCACGTGTAGCATGCTCCCATCTCATCGGCCGATTGGGCAGGCGGCACGGCGGTGCACGTGCCGTGAGCTAGCGTCAGTGCGACTGTTAAACGTAAATGTAAACACCCATACCGAAGCGACCAGTACACCCGTCAACGCATTCCTATCGCACATACTATCCAACATGGCTGTACGTGCTGAACCCTACATGCTCAATCCCGCTAACACCTGTAACAGTCCCCTCTTCCCACCACCGAACTCCAGCAGATCGCCACCAGCGTACGCACCATTCTGTGTGTGTCTTATGACAGTGGCTAAACCAGCGATTCAGGCGTGCGAGACAGCATTCGGCTCCACAGAGAAATACGATCACTCCCTTGTTATGGGCTGGAACTCGACCATCATCGTGAGTCAAACCCCGAGGACAATTGCACCACCGCACGCGACCAAAACCCTCCCTAGTGTCGACCGCTAACCCTGCTTCACCTAGAACAACATCCTTCAAAGCCTCATTGAAAAGACAAAGCAAGGCGACCAGAGCCCTGCGTTCAAATACATCGTCAACAGCACAATTATCCAGCACCTCGTATCGCCCGAAGAAGCCTCGTCCGGCGGCCGTCGTGGCATGCACAGCTCCATCGGAGCATACTGGAACAATGAAAAAGACGGCACATGGAGCTTCAAATGGGAGGGCGCCGAGAAGAAAGGCATGGACATTGTCGTCAGCATTACTTGGATCGGCGTGTAAATGGTGACTGCGCGACACTGAAAGTCGAAGACATGGTACGCCTAGGAGACGTACTCTTGGGTGCAGTTCCGATTTGGATGCCGGATTGTGAGTTGCTTGCATCAGCGGCGGCGTCCGAGCGTTGGGTGCGTTTCTGTTCATACTCGACCCAAAACCCTTGTATCAACCACTGCTCTTCCATCGAGGAAAGGCGGCGTGTGTTTTTTGTCTCGCTTTGCTCTCTCGCTATGGAGACAATTACTCTACCATTGCATCTGTTCCCCTGATTGGCTACCGATGCGTTGCATGCTTGCTGCTAATTTTTCATTTGCGAGCCTTACCCCTGCTCCTTTTTTATTCGGGATGCCATGGCTTTAAACGCCTCTATCTTGCCATTGCCGAGTCGCACGCGGAATTATGCAATTATAGCACCACCCTTCACCAATTCTAAGGGGCTTCGCTTCTTAGTCGCTCGCAGTAGGAGACTGACATATACTAGTCAAATTAGCGGAGTCGTTTTTGACCTCGTCACTTTCCCCATTGGATCCAACAAGCAACTTCTAACCTTTGGCATGTGAATACCGCTACGAGAAACGAAGAATTAGTGTTCCCACTCGTATTGGTTGCAAGTGCTGTTACCACACCGTAGAGTCATGCGGAGGTACAGTGGGGGATCGATGTCGACGAGGCGTCCCAGAGATTTTCGTCTACAACTCAGCCACAAATCAGGCTTCGTCTCTTCTTTCTTGAGTATCCAGAGTGCTACGGCAGATACGATAGAAGCGATAGAAGCGACTTATGTTTGCATATCATTGGAGTGCTTCCAGAGTCTAATTAGCGCCAGACATGGCTCGGGATAAAAAGGTGGTAAACCGTAGATCTTAGGGACGCTATTGAGCTTCTTTTCTTGATCTTAACTGTGACATTCAAAGTGTCTCGTTGACTGGGCCTGGGTGAGACAATGATCTCTGGAATTCAGATGGGGACCTGGCGGAGCTAAACCCCCTCGCTAACCCATTGCGGCATAACCCCATCAACCTTCCCTTCCGACCTCAGTCTCACACTCTTTTGTGGATCCTGTCTTCACAACTTCAATCTTCCGCTATATGAAACAAAATATCCTCATCCATATCACTCAATACCCTGGCGGACGTCATTGGGTCATAATACAGCGGCAACGTCCGGCGAGGCTGAAGCTCGATAACATCTTCGTCGTCCGTTCCCGCAGCTTGCTCCAGCAATCCCCCGTCTAATCCAATACTGAGGTCACCCTGGTCTCCTCTCTGGTCAGCAACAGAAAACATGGTAACAATATCGAAGCGTATACCTGGGTATCGTGCTCGATAAAGAGTTCTGCACATGATGGAGCAGAGAGAATCGCGATAATGAAGTCCGGCAACGGATGTAAGCAGCGCCATGATACCGAACAAAATGGCCAATGCCGCTTCCGTCGACATGTTCGGATGATGAATGGCGAAATCCAATGTTAAAAGGAACCGCAGTTGATGCGAGAGCAAGTTGCGAGCAGTGCGTTCTGAGCAAGGCTTCATAACCCAACAGAATACTGTCGGTGTTGCATTAATAGAGGATCTCATGAAAAGACTGTGCCGAAAATGAAGATCTGAACACAAACGCGTACCCTACGAAGGGCTTGTGTCTTATATACCTACCACAGCTCAAGGGCAGATGAAGGGGAGTATTGCTTTTTAGGATGACCAAAGCGCAGGAAATGGCCAAATGAAACGATACACAAGGCCACAAGCGGGATTTCGATCCGGCATCATTTACGCGATTGAGGCCGGCAGGCGCATCCAACACAGTCGTAAAAAAACAGGATGGAGAGCAGATGTTGGCGAGGCAGGTGCACACTAAGCGACGCGTCACCATCAGGATCATGTTCTCAGCCCTACGAGGCGTCAGTCCGGCGGTATCACTAAAACCCCCCCACCCCTTTTGTCACTAGATCTCGCTCCCCAGCCCTATGGGGGTGGACGAAATCTGACCGGCATTGTTGCTCAGCCCTATGCGACCGAATCTGGCGGTGTCACCCCAGCCCTACAGGGCTAAATTTGTCGGTGCTGGGCCCCTAGCCGTAGCGTATCCGAAGCGGCTGCATCAAAATCCCATCTGCCTGGGGAAGAAACCCATCCCACAATCGCACCTCCACTTTCACTTACTTTGCGCTCACTTGCGACGAACAGTCGCGTATTTTATCGTGTCCAGTGTCTGTTAGTCTGCACTACCGCGCCCCCTTAACCTTCGCGACTAGTCTTAGGAAGATGTCGGACTATCATCTGAAGCAAATCTCAACTCTCTGCAGACTGTCCCCAGTCAGCGGGAGGGTCGTAGGGCCAGCGACAATCCACACAAAAGCTGCCAATTGGCGCAGGGCACTTGCATGCAATCCATCCCCGCGGGACTGCAGCAGGCACCAGCAACACGGTATTGAAAACGTAACATTCAACCGCGCCACTCCGATTGCGTTGTCCATGGTCGGGGTCGGGTAAGCAACACTGATCCGACAGGGCTGCAACAGGCATCAGCGGCGCGGTATTGAAAATGTAAAATTCAAAAGAGGCCACACAGCGCCATCCGGACCGTGTTGGATTACTTTGGCCGTGTACATGGGAAAGGGTCAGCAGTGGGCCTGCTACGGGGTAACTGACATGCTGCCGCCAATCCAACAAGGGCTCTCCGTGAGCCAGAGGCTTCCCGCAAACATGCTTGCACAGCCAGATTCCAAGCTCGATGTCAGCCGCGAGCCGTCTCGCTACCAACCGTTTTCCGAGTCAATCTTACATGAATCCGTCTTACACTTTCACGGACCGGACATCTGCGCTTTCGTCCTCTTTCAAAAACTCTCGTACGCATTGTTAATCAGCCCTAATTATGGAGGCGGCTGCATATGAACCTTCAATTTAGCTTCTAGAACGGAAGTTGATGTGACTGCTGCTGTGCTCTAAGCAATACACGAGCTCAATGATTTCTCAGCTGCATCATTGAACTAGTACAGCTTCTAAGGAGCGATGTGAAGTATATTCATTCTAGACAAATATTGCGTTACTGACTCGACAAATCGAAGGCTCTACTGAGATAGATTCCATTCGTCAAACTGTACGGAGGTGCCTTTCAAAAGTCTTTGGCCACTCCCTGTCGCCAAGGAGCAGGGATATCCAGCGACTATATCGAATTAGGTAGTGATCTACACTTCCTCATTGAGCCTTGCCAGATGTCTCCCCTCTTTATACTCGTTTCCCCCCTCTAGCTCAATAATCTTCTTGATATGTACAGGTATACGCTCAATCCAAGCCTGGATCTTCTCCTGAGGTAGGTCTAACCAGCACTGCTCCCACGCACGAATTGCTTCTGCCCTTGATTTTGGAGCACCTTTCCGAGTAGTAGCCCTTTTCATCCATGGCCAGCAAGGCTCAATAGCGTTTAGATCTGGTGAGTTGCCACACCAGAGTAGCTTCGCCACCTTATAAAGACTATATGTATGGCTTTGGATGTAGTGATCATGTGAAGGTGCCTTATCCTCTTGAACGATCGTACATGGCCGCTGTATCTGGCACTGCTTTGCGAAGGGGATTAGCTTTGGTATCAGAATCACTGATTGGTATCGATACCAATCTATACCTCCTCCACTGCCTCTGCTCAGCTTGCCTGATTGCTTGTTCCACTTCCACTGTGGCTGCTTGCCAGGCTTATTACGTAAAGCCAGACGACGTATACCAGTCTCAAGCTCCCACTGTGCTTTCATAATAGGCTCAAGCTCTTGGTTTAACTCATCAATCCTGATAACAGCTAGCTCTTTCTCCTTCTTTGTCTCTGGTAGCCAGCAGTGGCAGGGGCCTTTCTGGTCGTATGAAAAGCAGCCCCAGAACATGAACTCAGAGTATCCTTTCCATCGCTCTCGAATACAGCTTCGTACAAACGCCTCATCAGCTTTCCTCCAAATTCTATAGCCACCACGTCTATGATTAAGGACAACTGATGTCTCATCTGACCAGATAAAATTCTTCCAGTCCTCAATCGTCCAATCTTCATGGTTACGGCACCACCTAAGCCGATCCTCCTTCATCTTCTTCGTCAATCCAGGCTTCCTCGTCGGCTTCGTTTTTTTGTAGCCAGCTTTTTTGAGTACTCGCCACACTGTAGTAGCTGATATATCGATCCCGCTGAGGCTGAGTGTGCCAGCAATATCAGCACAGTTCTTTTCTCGTCCATAACGATCAGTGCGTACAGTATTGATAACGCTTTGTACAGCTGAATTCTGCTTCGATGGCCGGCCAGGTCGATAGCCGTCTTCAAGGTATTTATCAAGGATCTTGATTGGCCGTTGAGCTGGGTCAAAACCACGCTTGATTGCTTTGGCGTATATAGAGTTAATTGTACTTTTATTGAGACCAGTAAGATAGGTAATTTCATCATTAAATTTTCCACTGGCTTTAAGGCCGATTACTAACGCGCGTGTAGAGACGTTATGCTGAGGAGGCATTGTAACGGGGTGTATGGATAAGGTGTTAGGATGAGGTGTACAGAGCTCGATCAGTGTGAGAAGTTGAGGCCACGTACGAGCCGAAGATCACTACCTAATTCGATATAGTGGCCAAATACCCCTGCTCCTTGGCGACAGGGGTGGCCAAAGACTTTTGAAAGGCACCTCCGTAGCCTTAGCCGCATTAAGACAACGAAGCGCACGCAATCTCGCCTCGACGTAGGAATGGTGCGAGGGAACGTTGATTCAATTGTGGTTGATCTTCGCATCCGATGGATCTCTGATTGATGTTGTTCAGGCGGACCTTCACGCAGAATTAATTGTTGCTTGTCGAGGATAGCACAGACGAGGCACCATCAGGAGTTTCTTGATCTGCAGGTGGTTGCGCAGTAATTTCACCCTCCTGCTCACCCTGCGCTTGCTGCACAAGCGGAATAGCAGCTCCTAGGTCAACATTGTTGGGGTCTAGGTATCATCAACCATCGGTGGTGAATTGATTCATAATGTACGCTTACTTTTCGAACAAGTGTGGAATAACGTTATGTATTTTAAAATCACGCACCCGATAGCATCTCTTGCGTGAAGACCAAGTATGTTGACGAGTAAAGTAAGAACAGCAACTAGTAAAGTGGTGACGCCGAAAATTATGCCCAAGGTCATTTGTGAGTGATCATCGTCGGCCATGATGTCAATTTCGCCAAATGGTGTGGAGGGTAAATGAACTGATAATCGGTTCAAACCGACGAAAACTGTTGAAGCCAAGATTAAAAAGGACCGAACTAGTAGGAGACTGAGGGAGACTTGCGCACAAGAAGCAACTGGCTTTGCGTCGACTAGAAGACGTCTTACAGTAGTGGTGACTGAAGCAATTCGACATGAATTATATAGAGGGAAAAGACTCGTTGCTGTCGTCGGACAGGTGCTGGGATCCCGCCAAAGCCTCACTATTTAACGAGGTCACATCAGCAAAAAGCCTTTGATGAGTCAACAGCCGTCAAACCCTTCAAAAGGAGCCTTGCGAATGTTTCAGCAAGTACCCTCGGCAAGAGTCGGCAGGTACGTACACAGGTGATACGACTCGCTTCCACATTCTCCAACCCGCCAACGGCCTGTCAGCAAGTTGTCCAAGATTCATCGTGTCGCCGGACAGGCCGGAATTACTGAGCTACGCAATAGGCGAGTGACGTTGCCGATTTGGGAATCGAGGTCTTTGTGTCGGTGACTAAATTTCTCTAGATCAAGGTACTAATCACGTTAGCTGCGTCATGTCCAGAACGTACCTTGGTAGCTAAGGATAGAAAGAGCGAAACTTCTGTGAGATCATGTTCGGAAGGATGGCACGACCCGCAGAGTCGGGTATGTTCGCATCTTCTTCTCATCGAACTCGGTGCAACCCTCACTGGTTGACTCACCAACCTTGCCATTTGTCTCGCAAAGAGAGTCTGCCGAGCTCGCTGGAAAACACCGTTCTGGTTTCTACTGGGAATTAGGACGAACTGTGCCAGAGCAGGTAACCCAGGCCGAGTCGACTCGCTGCTGTGCTGTTCGATATGACTAAAGTAGTGGCATAGACAATGCAGCATTTCTCACAGATACACATCACCGTCGACAGCCAATCAAGACCCAGCTTTTAAGCGCATGATTTCAATCCTGTCTCGCTATGGAAACACCGCCCGGTCCAGTGAAGCGAGGCTTCTCCCGCGCTCGTTGTCACTAGACCTAGTGGTGGAACTAGGAGATAGATAGAAAAGAAAAAGCCCGTTTTGAACCCGACCGTGTTAGACACTCTGAGATGCACGAGGTAACGCCATCCTTGACCATATACGCCTGTGATCCCACCGTGCATTGTCCGCCAAGCAAAAAATGCATTTGATTAAATACATGTGCACCATCGCAATGCAAAGAGCCACACAGTCGTCGTCTACAGGGATATCATTAGGCCGTTAAGTGGGGTTACTGCTGGGCATATTCGGGGTGCCACTGGCCCCTCTGATGACGAGAGGAGAGCTAGCAACGAATCCAGGAGGCATACCAGGAGGGGGTCGAGGGACATTGAAGTTGTGACCTGGCAGAGCGAACTTCGGAGGCTGAGCTTGTGCAGGGGTTGGGGGCTTCGGAGGTAGGTGCGAAGGCGTACCCCATTTCGCTATGCTGTTCTGCGTTTGGATTGAAGGCGGTGTGGGTTGAGAAGGTACAACATGTCCCATATTAGACTGCGAGGAAGCAATCTGAGGAGATTGTGACGAGGGAGTGCCATAGTTCTTTTGAAGCACGGGATTAGCATGCTGCGCGCTTCGAGGTGACCCAAATGTCTGATGATAGCTGGTGGGTTGGTATGCAGCCGGTGGGCTCGATCGTGGCATTTGGCTTGGCGCATTAGGCAACTGTACCGACATCTGAGGGGTTAATGGCATCTGGTAGCTTCCATAGCCATTCATTCCTTGAGAAGGCATTGCCATATTTGGTTGCATTGGAAGCGGTCCATTGCGACTTCCCGGGACAAAAGTTTGGCTCTGAGGGTTGAATTGCTGGCGATTGAAACTCCCAGGAATTGGATGTTGATTATTAGTGGGCTTCCCATTATATGGCAGTTGCCCATATGGGTACGGAACTGAAGCTGGAGCATGTATGGGTGCAGACATTGGCCGATTTCCGGGACCATTTTGAGCGAATGGAGGTTGGCCCATCCCAAATGAAGACGGTTGGCTCATTTGAGGCCATCCCGGATTCATTGGCACAGGCTGTGGCTGGTAGGGGTCTTGGTACGGTGCCATGGGCGCATTCGCCATCTTTGGCGTGGCTTGGGATGCCATGCCCGAAGACTGGAATGATTGCATCCCTCGCTGGAAGTCGGCGGAAAGGTCGTAGCCGTTCGACATCGCGGCATATGGAGGATATCCCATGGGTCCGTTGGATGACTGATAGTTTTGTCCAGTCCAGCCATAAGTGGATTGAGGGTCCTGAGACATCATGACGGGATATGCACCGTTGTACATGGGGGGTGGAGAAGAGCCTGCATTCATGCCCTGGAATTGAGGATTTTGCAATTGGCCTTGATAGCCCCCATAAAGCATTGCATTATCTTCACCATAGCCGGGGGCTTGATATGGTTGTGGATAGAAACCTGTGAATCTTGAGCGAGCTTCGAATCCATCGTCATCGTAATTTCGCTGCTTCTTCTTCTTCTTTCCAGATGCGGAACTTGACCGCGAGGGATCCTTCTCCTCTGTGGTGCCTGAAGCTTCAGTCAAGTCGCCTTCTTCGTTTTCCGAATTTCCGAATATTCGCTGGCGAGCCTCGCGGTAGCGCATCTCGCGCTCTTCCCGAGTCAAAACTGATTTGTCCTTGTTTTCACCATCGTTCTTATCGCTACCGCCTTCGCTACCGGTTGGCCCACCGGCCTCTGAGGTTGTCTTGGATGGGCCCTCAGAGTTGGTTGTTGTGTTTGTCCCGGATTTGCCCTCACCCCCACGCCTCATGATCTTACGAGCGGGCAAATCTGTAGGAGGAGTGCCACCATTCTTCGACGAGATTGGTAATCCAGAGAGGGGAGGGGGACTGGAGTTGTTAACGATGGTTGATGCAAGGGAAGCTTTCGACTTACATCCTACAAATCGGAGTCCTCCGAATCTGCACCCCAGCCATGACTCCTACCGCATTTTGATCGACCACGTGGCCCAACAGGTAATAGTCTGCCAGCCGGTGAGCAAGCATGCGATAGAAGGTGTTGCATTGGGGCAAAGAATATTCATCATCGCTAGATATTGTGAGCTTTGGTCTAACATTTGGTGACTGAGAGCTTGCACACCGTGAATCTCTTATGAAATCGATGAAATCCTGCTCGAGTTTTAATACGAACAGACGGTCTCGAGGAGACTCTAAAGCCTCAATGAGTTTCCCATCCGGAACCGGATGTGCATCTTCAGGAGGACCACCAACGACTAGCGCGTTGGCGAGTGGTTGAGACATTGACCGTCCAGTACCGTTAACGGGCTGGTTTGGATCATACAGAGCTGGCGTGCTGTTTGTATTTATATTAGGAAACCTGCCAGGTGGAGCACCACGCTGAGCCGCTGGTATACCCATGACATGGATTTCATGCAGCTGGTCACGAAAGGCTCGGGCAACACCACTGTCCGATCCTACCCTTGATCCAGCGGCAACTGAGTCCGGGGGTGAAGTCACGTCTTCTTCTTCAACCGCTCTCAGGCTTGCGCTGTCATCCGGGCGGATGGACTCCTTTTCGTCGAGGGCAAAAGTCGTTGCAGATGCGACGCTCTTGCCATCGATACTCGCCGGCTTCGCTGAACCGTCCGAAGATGACAGCTGTGTTGTGCTATCTTCTGTGATAAGGGCTCGAGCGAGAGTGATTGACGGTGGTCCCTTATCACCTTCATCCACTTTTGACATAGGCTCGAAAACGAGCTGTTGCCCGGTGGCGTTGGCCCACTGTCCGGTGCGATTCGCTGTATTACCAGCTTTATCATTGATGCGCTTCGAGTTGTCCATTTCAAGACGCACTTTGGGAGCGTCTGTACTGCCTGGGGCGGGGTTTTGCGTTTCCGTTGGCGCAACAGTGGGTTGCGAGCTGACGACAGTAGGACCGGCTTTTGTGGCGGCTTCTCTTGGGGACTGGGGTTTGTATGATGATGCCACAACCTTGTGATGGGAATGAGCTACACAGACTCGGCATGGCTTTGGGGGACATACCTTTGCAAAGGACAGCTTCGCCGGAGCTTGCTCGGCTGGCATGGCGGCTGAAGACGCCATGTTGGCGAGCAGTGTAGCAATGATGAAGTTTCTGATGCGCGAACAAGCGGCGCAGGTGGCTCACTCGTGGGCGTTGGAGACTGGCTCCACTGGTGAGCGGTGTACTGGACTCTTCGATAAGTGCGCGAGGCGTGTCCCCCGATCGGACCGGTTCAGTTTATTTTTTGAGTTTGGAATTTTTCACGGAACCGAACGCCACAGAGCCGTAAAGCCGTAAATGGTGAGAGGCGAAGCCCGCCAAAGGAAGGAATTGGATCGAAAGGGACGTCCTGTCTCAGGAAACGGGCTGCTCAAGGAAAGTCGAGGATCCCAAGGCCAGATAGCTGGACATGATGGAACTTTGGCATTCGTGCTGAGTGTGGAGTTGTTGGGCGGGAGAGATTAAGGTTGGCGAAGGTGCGTCGAGGGAGGGGAGCGACCGCGGTAAAGTGCTGCGCCTGGCCGTGGAAATGCCTGGGGCAGCGATGGCGGGGTTGCGCAAATGGTACCGCGAACCGGCCGGTGAATTGGACGGTGGGAGAGATGGCAGCGCAGGCTGCGGCGGAGGGGGGTGTGCGGGGGATCAGGCAGCGATGGAGGCCAGAATGTGAACGACGATGAAGGCGCGGGTGCACGAGTGGAGTTCTCCAGGCTGTGGGCCGTGCGGGCGGAGCGTCGAATATTTTCTCCGATCCAGCTGCTTGGCGACATCATCACGCCGCGCAGGAGAAGGAAAGTTGGCATTTACAAGCGAGAGCTGCTCGCCTCAATCTTCCTCGACGAGCTCCCACCGTCTGAGACAGCCGAGGGCGCGGCTACGAGACAATTGCCGTGAACCTTGCATGACCGCACTACGCCTGCCTCGGAGACGTCGAGAAGGTGCTACTAGGCTACTGCGGCCCAACCCAGCACGTGTGCTGCAGCAGCATACCCAGTAATCACCCTTTGCGCCTTCGACAACCAAAAGGACTGCTGATTTACTCCTGTGGCGTCCTTGTACAACCTCTAGGCGCTCGGCACAGGGCTCCTCCACGCAAACACACTCATGCACCGGCCATCCCTCCACGCCGCTCGCCATTGATAATTCACACCAGCATTACACCCTGTTCGCTTCCTCAGCAGCACTCATTCCAGAAACCCAATGCACCGCAGCGGGCCCTACAACCGCCCGGGCGGCCGCTCCAAGGCCACGGCAGACACTCTGTGTCAGAAATGTCTAAAGAGAGATAAGTATTAGTGTCTGACTCTGCCAAACATGTCGCTGATTTATGTCCACGCCATTACAGTTACGAATGCACCGCGTCTGCCCAAGACCGACCTTACAAAGCGCGGCCATCGCGGACTCAGCAGCTTTTCAATCCTCAGCTAAAGCCAAAGCTTATGACGGATGTTCCCAACGATCTGTCGCGAAAGTATGTGCATTTGCGTATTATCTTCTAGCAAGACCTAATGATGAGTAGGAAGGGCGTCGCCGATGAACTACTGGCTACAAAAGAGAAGGAGCGGGGGAGGAAGAGGAGTCGGGATGATGATCGCCGCTCTCGGAAACGGTCGTGCTCTGCATCCTCCTCTGACTCTGTGTCAACGATATCAACGAACCGCTCCCGCTCACGACCACGACCACGATCGCCTCAACGGGAGAGCCATGATGGGCAAGCCAAAACGCGAAGCGGATTCGCAAAGAAGAGAAATAGAAGTTCAGCCTCACCGTCAGGATCGGACGACTCTGCATCTCACGGTGCAGATCGCAACACTCGGAGGCGCATGAGCTCGTTCAGTCCAGGCCAGAGGGGCCGACGCAGGAGCAGGTCTCGATCGAGCCGCATGGACATTTCTCAAGGCCACAATTCTCAGCACTGGGACAAGGATCGATTGATTTCGAGAACTAGGAGTCGTAGCTGGGGACGAAGGCGGCGATCGGCACGATCGTTGTCACGCTCGAGGAGCTTCAGCGCAGACCGACGCAACCAGAGGAGGAAGTCTGCAATGAGCCCCATGGATACATCCGACGAGCGAGAGCCTCCACAGAGTGCTACCGCTAAGTCTGGACAAACAACATATGAAGAACAGCAGGCTCCACCAGGACATGTAGCGCCAGAACGATCGCCGAGCCCGTACAGACGGAGGGCAAATCGCTCACCCAGTCCATACAGACGAAGGACAGATCGTTCACCTAGTCCGTACAGAGCAAGTGCAAATCGACCACCGAGTCCACATAGACGACGAGCCGAACGTCCACCAAGTCCATACAGACGGAACGGTCATGGAGATAGGCCTCCATTCCGAGGCGGGCGCATGAACAGATTCGATCAGCCGCCCCAAGAACCAGTGGCCAGAAATGGACCATCGGCTCCACCAGCTCAAGTGCAACAGCAGCGAGGAAGAAGCTTGAGCCCGTACAGCAAGCGCGTGGCCATGACAAGAGCAATGCAAGCAGGACAATAGGGGATGAATGCATTCAGATAGCCCCGGAGACTGTGGTACTTGGGATTGAGTGATGGACTAGGTATCTAGATGTGATCGATTTTGGAAGTTTGAAATGTAATTTCAGAGTAGAAGCGCCTAGCTTCTTGAAAAGACTCATCGGTGGATCCATACCCAACGAACTGATACCCGACATTCGGTATCTTCTCATCCTGGCTCTGAACTCATACACTGCGCAATAGCGTCAGTCCCGCAGTATAAGCGTGGGCAGCTTTCTGCAATGCCCACAGGTCCAGCACTTCCATTCTTCACGTGCTAGATTGCCTATATGACGATTAATAACCTCTTGAAGTCGAAAAGTCGTCTGTCAGCTCACGTCGTCCTCGCCGTCCTCTTCTTCCCTCCTCCGCTCCTCCTCCTCCTCCTTCTCCTTTAGATGCATAGCCTCCACCAGCTCCCGTCCCTCCATCCCCAACGCCTCGCCCTCGGCCTCGCCGTCACCATCCGCCTCAACGCTAGCCTTCTTCCCTTCCACCTTCAGGCTCTCCTTCTTCCCCTCCTCCACCCTCTGCCTCACTAACCTGGCAATCGCATTTTCTGTCGAATCATCCACGCCCCTCTCCCTAATCAGCTCCTTCAGGTCCCGCTTCAAATCCCAATTCGGCTTCTTGGGCTGCAGCTTCGCAAAGTCGAGGTTATTCTCGTTGGACGTCGAGGCCTCCACAGCTTGCGCTTCTTTGGAGCTGAGGGCGAGGGCGGCGGCGCGGGACTCGAGTGTGTTGGACGGGTCTGCGGTCGGGGGTGGTGCAGCAAAGCCAAGTTTGGCATTGCGCGTGGACGGGTCGTAGTTGCGGCCGGAGAGGTATTTTGATGTTGCGTCGGGGGAAGGGGACTTTGTAAGGGCGGTTGAGGTGTTTGAGAGTGCGAGAGATGTCGAGTCTGAGGGTTGGCCGTCGTCGTCGGCGGGCGCTTGTTTTCGTTTTAAAGACTTCAGTTGCGCGAGGCGGGCTTTACGGTCGTTGGAGGCTGCTGAGAGAGTGTCGCGCGACGACATGGTGGTTGATTGTAGTGCAGGTTCGATAGCTAGCGCAATTCACACAAATCTCGAGGTTCGGGTGGTGTGCAGTTGGTCCTCGGGTTCTCTCGAGTGTGGGTTGAAATTAGCGGAGAGGTCATGGAAGCTCTGCGGAGCTCGGTGGTGTTGAAAAGTCCTGGTGGCTGGTGATGTGGCGGTGCATTTCGATAATTTCTTGCAACCCTTCACCCCTTCATCTCTCCCCATCATGGCTCGATGACGGCGACCATTCATCGATTCCTCCCATGCCCCGAGTCCACATCCGACATGCCAGGTGTCTCGCCGACGCGACTTCTCCCTTGCTGCCGTTCCTCGCCCCTCGCGCATTCGCCGACTCTTTCGTTACGCGGCCGACCTCGAGATGGAATACTGCCCAAACCGCGAAGGAGAAAGAGACGCGCCTGCAAGTAGACACGCATTGTGTTTCTAGGTGCAATACAGCTTTTCAAAATGCCACAAATAGTCGGAAACCACACATCTCGAAGGCTCCAACGCCTCGCTCCTGTCTCAATAACGGCCCAGAGCTCGTCCACAGGACTCCAGCCATGACTCGGAATCACTCCAGGTACTCAGAAATCTACGCCTTTGCCCAAAGTCAAGTGAGGTCATATACGACAAGCGCGCGACTCAATGTTCAAGGAAGACGAAATCAAACGGCTACACCAAAACGAACGGCGCCGAAGATGGCCACTTCCGCAGGAAGATGGGTGTACGGTACCAATTACGCCCCGATGCGCAGATTGCCTAGGAAAAGAGGGAGGCCAGAACCTGTTTTAGGAACTGCGGCACAACTCACTTTGGCAGACTTTCGGCGCTTGAAATTCCAAAAAGTGAGCCAGCAAAGGCTGGATTCTTTCGTGTCCAGACGTTGGCTGGAACCCTCAAATCGAGAAAATCATGGCCGATGGAGGAGCTTAAGACGCCGCCTTTTCAATGCTTCGCTTCAAAAGCCTAAGCTATTCGACGTTGCCAGTCTAAATGAACAGGTTTCCCGGCCCCGGATGATGTTTCTATGTTTTGCGGCACTTGATAGATTAACCTATCCCGGAGTAAAGAGACAAACCCATTTCGCGAGGCTCGGCCACGCGGTTCAAGTCAAGGCGCTGGCTGAGCGCCTTTGCGACGGTGTCCCTCTTGAAAGCAGTGAAAAACTGCGCGATGCGTGGCAAGGTGTCGACGAAGAAATAAGACTGAACAACTGGCATATGGTACTCTTGTATCTTCTCGACCGACGTCCACGTCGGGCTCTGCAATTTCTGCAAGTGCTTGCAATCGATCCAATTATCCTATTCCGAAACGCATACGTTCTAGCGGATGCCCTAGAACACATCGGGCGTCGACTTCGAACATTTCGAAAGCATCAAAACTCGCTATTCGATGCTGATTTCGTTCCGGTGTTTTGGCAAGTTCTTGGTCGCAGCCTTCCAGCCCGGCAGTTCTTATGCTCACAAGATTTATTGGCGAGTTTACCAAAACTTGGGCTTATTGAAGATGTTAAGATTGTTTTTGACCGACTCATGGAGAGCAAAGTGCATATTGAGTGGCACACCCATTTGCATTTCGCAAATAGATTTGCTGCTGCTGGAGAATACGAATACGCATTGCAAGTCCTAAGACGAGTAGTGGACATGCAGAAGCCGAGAAAAGAAGGTTTCATCCCCAAAACGGAACGTTTTTCCAGCCACTACCAATTTCGCTGGACCTGCGCCTTGGTATTGCGGCGTAGTATGAGGGCCGCTGAGAGCTACGGCTCGACTTCCAAGATTGTCGCGGAATTTTTCAAGCTTGGAGTCGAAATGGATACCCTGCTTTACAACGTCGTCATGCATAATGCCATGGAAGCGGGCGACTTCGCAACTGCATTCAAAGTCTTCAACGTACTAGGCCAGGAAGGACTGGTGCCGGACAAGCACACATATTCCATCATGCTTAATGGCTGCAGCATGGCAGAGCATCCCGAGCAGTACAGCCATTTCGCCGATCATTGCTTCCAGAGAGCAAAGGATACCCAGGACCCGTGGCTAGCTGCCGATTGCGTATTCTACCAATACCGACTTTACAGCAAGTTCTCCTATCCAGCTACGTTGGCGAGAAAAATACTTGAAGTATATGCGGAGTTCTTTCCTATTAACTCTCTCACTTCGTTTCCTGGCAATTTCGAAGGAATACCAAACCCGGGCCAAATGGACCCACCGCCGATGGCCCTGTATATCGTTTTTCAAACATTCATCCAAAAATCGCTGGATATCCACCACCAGCGACCATTAGCCTTGTACGAGCAGTTTGTGCGCATTGTCCAAAGCCAGGCGCATCCCGCGATCAATCAGCTCGCCCGGAAACCCATCATTTGGAACGCCTTTCTATTGGCATTTTGCAAGAAACATCAGTTCGCGAGTGCGTCGGATTTGATCAAGAATATGGAGGCTCATTACCCGATCGACGCACCTAAGCCGAATATCTATACGTGGAACATTCTTATGCTAGCTTTTTTCAAAACTGATCAGCCCCAGGCTGCCGAACGCGTTTTCGAGATCATGAAGAGCAGGGAAACTGAACCTGATCAGTTCAGTTTCATTACATTGGCGCGCGGATATGCCAAAGCGCAGTACACAGAGAAGTTGGTTGATATAATGCCCAGCTTAGGGACAAAGGCACAAAATCATCCTGGACTCCTCAGAGGATTAGCGCGCATCCATCATCGAGAGAGATTAGTTCGACAGTTGGATCTGAGGCGGGCTCTGAAAGATAACCAGGATCGAGAGCGTATTGAAACAGAGCAAAAGAAGCAGAGACAGCGATGGGAAGGAACCACATCACAACCCGTCGTTGCTTCTACTAGCGAGAGTCTTCAAACGACATTGATTGTGGCGGAGGAAGAGCGACAGCCAATGACAAGTAAGCAATCCAGGAAGCAGCTTAGAAAGGAACGCAAACATGCACAAAGAAACGAGCAGGTATTAGATCTCGTGGACGGTAGTGTGCGTTCTATTAGCGTCTATACAAGACCACCTCCAACAACAACAATCGAGCGCACCCCAACCCCAGAACCAAAACCAGCGAGTCGCCCCGCAGAAACCACACTCATCAATTCTGAGCAGCCCAATCCCAACTCGGAACATCAAACCTTGCAACAGGCCGCACCTCAAGCAGAGCTCTCCCATGAACCGCAAGCATCGCAACCTGATACTCCAACTTCCCAAAAGCCAACCAACCAACCAGCCAAGCGAGGATCTATCGAGAGGCGACTACAGAAAATTTTGGCCATCCCCGAGAGCGAGCGCACGCGCGGGCAAAAACAGTTTCTGAGGAGTCAACGCACTAAGAACAAAGTGAAGAAGGGGGCGGGAGAGAAGTTTGGGACCAAGTGGATTTGGTAAGGGTGTAGATTGACCCAGAGCATAGTGTAAGATACGGAGGGCGGGAGTAGTGTATCATAGTCGACATTTTAGCTGCATGTGAAGGGCGTTGTAGAGCGAAAATTTAGCTGGGTAGCATTACTGTTGGTCAAGTATCTTATACAATTAATCATCTAGTTCCAGATTAGCATTAGACCAGTAACAGTTCGAATGTACCTTTTCAGCATCACGAAAACTATTCGACACGTGTATCCGTGCGCCTTTGTAGAAATAGGGATGCAGCGTAACTAACAGCAATGTCATGCGATTGTGTTTCTCAAGCACAAAAATAGAAGAACCATATCGCCAAGGGCATCCGACGAATATAAATACAACATCAGTGCCCAAACAAACCCAATCGTAAACCCAGCTCACGAGCTACATGCGCCAACATCGCCTCTCAGATCTACGATACCTCATAAACACGTTTCACTCATTCACAACGTGCAGATTATTCCCCTTCTGCGAATTCATCGGCCCCTCTTTCATCTTCTGCACAAAACTCCCCAACCTTCCTTTCCCATTCCCTTGTCCCGCGCTCTGACCAACCGGCGTCCCCCCGCTACTCACATGTGCACTGTACCCCATATTCTCATAGCCGGGTCCGTAGGGCATGTCCTTTGGTGGAGGAGGCGGGCCCGCGTGCAGCGGTGCCGATTGGTGGTGTGCAAAGCGACCTGTCTCGATTTCAGTGCGGCCGGCGTCGAGAGTGGCCTGGTTCTTTTCGTGGACGGTGGCGTTGGGCTTGGCGAAGCGTTTGTCGACGGTTTGGTTGAGGGTGCCGCGGAGCGTTTCGCCTGCGCCCTAGGTGGGTGTTAGGTCTATGAAAAGAAGGGATTGATGGGGTACAATACTTACATGTATACCTGCGGCGGCAGTTTTTAGGTTGTGCAGTGTAGAGGCCTTTTGTTGAGGCGGTTGCGACATATGGCCAGCTCTCACGGGAGTGGGATGCTGACTGTCATGGTATGCTTCGCCGTAATTATATCCTCCCTGTTGGTAGGTTGATGGTTGCTGTCCAGGTTGTTGAAAGGAGGCCGGCTGCTGTCCAGGTTGTTGAAATGAGGCCGGCTGCTGTCCAGGTTGTTGAAAGGGGGTCGGCTGCTGGATTGTTGGATGGTAGGGCTGGTACCCATTGTCGCCACTGTCGGAAAAGTGCTGGGACGGCACTTGTCGAGGAACGCCAGCAGGCGGTGTTCGAGCAGGATAGGAGAAATTGGCTCTCGATGGGCTGGTGGGACTCACTGGACTGACTACGTCGCCGAGAGGATTGGACTGTTCCACTGCCGGAGAATGTGATGATAACTCGACCCGGTTCCTCATATTGTTCCTGCTCGGGATCGGTGGTGAATGGTTCGAGTTTGGTGGTGGTGCAAACGGACCTTGACCTTGCTCATGGCTTGCACTGACACTGGGTGCAGGAGGTGCAGGGGAGGGCGGACTGGGGCCAGAAGTGTTGGTTATATTAGCCTGTGCGGTAGGGGCACCACTCTGATTATTAGGTTGCTCGACGGTCGTGGAGCCACCAGGCCCAGTAGTAGTTGTCGTTGTTGTGGTCGCTATGTAATATGTTAGTATTCATTTCGACAATTGAGGTCATGGGCATGCTGCTGACTGGTAGTTGTGGTGGTGACAAGCCGATTCCCATCTTGATAGGACTCTTTCGATACCTGATCCTGCTCTTGCTCCAGTGGTGTTGTATTTGCCGCAGGGGTTGGAGGTGTCACGGTGGTATTTGGAGCGGTCAGTGTTGTTGGCGGAGGTTGCAACTGGTCTTGTTGCTCTCCGCTGATCGGACGTTGGGATTGGCCAGTGCTCGAGAAGCTTGGGATCCCACTGGTATTGACATCAGAGCGGGAATTGTTGTTGGGCTCGCTGCTAGCGTATGCGGAGTCGCCGCTCGTCTCTAGGTTTTCTTTTCGCTCCTTGTCCTTGTGAAATGGGTTTGACAGGCGCCACTTTGACTTCTTCTCCTTGTCAGAAGGTGCACTACTCGAAGGCATTGTGTATTCAGAAGCGTTGGCGTCGGCCGTACTCAAGGAAGGCACAGCTGGTGTTTCTCCAGAAAGTCGGGTTCCCGATGGACGTCGCTCTCGGCTGGGAGAGCCTACTGGCCGTCGTTTGACAAGTTTGTTGCCTTGTCGGGTAGATTCTTGCATGATAGATTGAACTGCAGAGCCAAAGATTCCATCCAAAAGGTCGATTGATGGAGGATGGCTGAACGTACGGACGGAAAGATCCTGTCCTCGAGCAGGTGTCTGGGGTTTGTGATGTCATTCTTATGTGTGGCGTAATTGTGGCTGAAGCTGACTCTTAGCGCAACCAACTCCCTCAGCCATCCAATCAGTGAGCGGAAGTATGTCGATCATGGCTCCGAACGGCTCAACTCGGCAAGGACATGCTGGCCGATGCATGAGGGGGCGTGGATGATGTCGTTCGGGAGAAGACCACTCCAGATATGCGGGTCGCACCTTCCTCGATTGGGGGCCGTGGAGAGTGGGTGAGCCGCGATTGCTCTTCGTTTTGTGCTCGTGCAAGCATCACATTTCCTTGACCGCGTGTGTTAATTACCCCAAGGCTGCGTCTTGGCCAGCTGGGCCTACAGCAGGAGGCGTAGCTCTGAGTGAGCGCGTCGAGTTGGTGCGACCCCACATCCTTGATGTTGTCGCTGTCGAGATGCCAATCCAGCACCACCCATTTCAATCTTGATGTCGGCGTTCCATCTCTATTTTCTAGTCTTCATGATCCTGTACATCGGAAATCGGATTCGTCGTCTCGCTCATTCAAGTGGCTTGTGCCGGCTCGACGCCGTCCAAAACGCTCTACTAGTATGCCGAGACTGTTGGCTCTGCGGATCATCGTATCAAAGACACTGCGAAAGAAGTTCAGCTCTCATGCTTGGTATATGTGAGCTCGTCAGTGTCTTCAAGCAAATAGAACGTCTTCTTTGCTATCCTCAAATGGGACCAAAACGGCCAACGAAACCGTTCGAGAATGTTCAAAAGTGTAATGATAAGTAGAAAACAAACAGTCTTCACCGAACTAGATACAGCTCTCAAAAAGGGGAGAGAGAGTACGCCAGGGAAGATTGCGATACCGTTTTGCGAGTCGGAGATTATTTGTTGAGAAACCACATTAACAAATTAAAGAGCACGCTACAACTTCTCATGCAGGTTCTAACACGTACAGAAACTCGACCAGGAAGCGAAAACAAAACATCGATGCAGTGGAATGAGAACTCTATAAAGAGATATAAGGAATCTTTGAGATATCACAATTTGACGCATGACAGCACAACTTTGACTGACGACGACGACATGATGTCGGACACGGATGAAGACAATGTGAAGTCAGGGGCTAGATATACGGTCAGCTCAGCCATAACTATCGCCAATTTAATAAAGGTCTGGGGAGTCAGCTCGTTGGCAACGACCTCGGAAAGATTCACAACGTTTAGAGAACAGGAAGAATACGCTGACTGAAACGAGAGCTTGGTCTTCAAAATGCGGACTCGGTCAATGCCGCACGATATCGTTGAATTGCCAATCGAGGACTAGCATGTACCATTGACCGAATTTGAAAATCTCACGAGAGATGGTTTGGATCCGTGAATTGTGATAGTTCAAATTTTCTTTAGCAGCCGCCGTATCCGCGAAAGAAGCCACAGTGTCAAATGAAACAAAGCCTCCGAAACCTACATTCTTGCCTCAGCCGTCGAAGTTATTAACAGTCGCAAAACATATAGTTTTCGAACGAAGAGAATGGTGAAGGTTTTGCGAAAGCAGAGTTGAGAAGTGTAATTGCTACTGGTTCTATTGAGAGAAATATTGATCTACATGCCTTAATACCCTTCTCAGCGCCGTCCAAATTCGAAGCAATCTGAACAATCAAGATCAAGAGCCAAGTCTAGGTCTCCCTCAATACTCAATCATCCCTAGTCCCGTTGCCTATCTTATCAGGGAAGCATAAACTTTCTTTAAAGTACTTAGGCTCGGATTATGGAAACTCATACCTCGGGATTGGACTTTCAGAGACAACGCTGCCCTTCATGGTCGAAGACAGAGAAACAGTGAATCCAGCGGCATGAAAAGTACGCAAGATCACGCAACGAAGGTCGACGAAGCTGCACGATCAATTAAGGAAAAGGACTCAAAAGTCAACAAAACTACTCGCGGAACGAACCACCTCATGCCCATCTCCATCTCGCCCTTTCTCAAATTGGCAAGTCGTACAAGAACACTTCAGAAGTTTGTGCGTGACCATGCACATGTCAATGAGTCATCCTATTTGCCTTCAACCAGCAGATATTCTCTTCTCTCTATATAAGGTACACACTAACCGAACGCTCGTCTACAGCCTTGTACAACTAAGGCACGAAACTAAACCAATCTTTGCCATCACCACCCACCCGCAATTCACATGCTCAAGATACAAAAAATGTCTCTTCATATATGAGACCCACACTACAAGTCCTACCCCACTCGCCCATGAGGGCGGGGGCGGAGGTCGAATGTCTCACTCGCTGGCCGCAGGCGGAGGATCGTCGCGCTAGCGGGGTGGCTATGAGCATACGGCTTGAGTCATAGCCTTGCGGGCGACGGGCTGTTTTTCCACGTGGCTTATGTCATGAGCATAAAGGGCGTGGGAGACGGGGTGGTGGTGTGAGAGGGTGGCGAGATCATGGTGTGGATGAACGCACGGATGGGGAAGAACGGGAGGCGCATCCCGCGGGGGTCATTGGAGAGAGGAGAATTGTGGGTGCGAGAAGAATTCATCATGATACGTTCAATTCATTAGGCAAAAATATGTACAGTGAAGGGTTTCCCAGATCCTTGTCGACGAAAACTCCTGAATCCCGTCCCTAGTGAGGTATCTTTGATTTACAGCGACAGCATGTCATAAGCGTCTGCCCTTCACCACCAATCACCCTGGTCCTTCATGGCAGCAGCGACCTTCTTGAATCCAGCAACGTTGGCGCCACCGACCAGGGATGGGAATTCGCCCTCGGCAGGGGTAATATACTCCTTTGCTGTCTCGAGACAGTTCTCGAAGCAGGCCTTCATGATGCCCTTGAGCTTCTCGTCGACCTCCTCGGACGTCCACTTCAGACGCGCAGAGTTCTGCGCCATCTCGAGACCGGAGACGGCGACGCCACCGGCGTTGGCAGCCTTGCCGGGGGCGTACCAGATGGACTCGCCCTTCTTCTCCTTGCGGTGGGCCTCGAAGACGTCGATGGCCTCCTGGGTGCAGCCCATGTTGGAGCCTTCGGCGATGAACTTGGCGCCGGCGTCGATGAGGGCCTGGGCTTCTTCGCCAGAAACTTCATTCTGCGTCGCACTGGGCAGAGCAACGTCGACCTTGCCGACCTCCTTCCATGGTCGTGCACCCTCGACGTACTTGAAGCAGTGGTTCTCGAGCGCAGTCAGAGCCTTTCGCTCTACCTTGAGCTGTGCAATCTGGTTGATGACGTCCGGTGTGAAGCCCTTGCCTTCGGTGTCGATCAAGGCACCCTTGCTGTCGGAGAGGGAGACGACAGTGCCGCCGAGCTCGATGACCTTGAGTGCGGCGTATTGGGCGACGTTGCCTGAGCCAGAGATGGCGACGCGCTTGCCCTCGAACGACTCTTTGCCTCCTGAAGCATACCGAATCATGTGATCGACGTAGTAGACGAGACCGTATCCAGTGGCCTCTGGTCGGATCAAGCTTCCACCCCACGAGCCTCCCTTCCCAGTCAGGACACCCTCCCAACGGTTTCGCTCGGCGCGGTACGTGCCAAACATCCAGCCGATCTAGGAGCCGTTAGTATCCGCGTACCTCCACCCCAGACCGAATTCGGGTGGCACTAACCTCGCGTGGCGAGACGCCGATATCGCCGGCCGGGACATCAGTATCGGCGCCAATGTGTTTGCTGAGTTCTCTCATGAAAGCGACGCAGAACTTGCGGATCTCGTTGTCCGACTTGCCCTTGGGGTCGAAGTCGGCACCGCCTTTGCCGCCGCCCATGTTGACTGGAGAAGGTGTCAGTGGTGCTAGTTACACAAAAGGGCGCAGCTAGTCGACTCACGTCCTGTGAGGGCATTCTTGAAGATCTGCTCGAAGCCCAGGAACTTGAGGATGGAGAGGTTGACGGTGGGATGGAAGCGGAGACCGCCTTTGTAGGGACCCAGAGCAGAGTTGAATTGCACGCGATATGCCTTGTTGACCTGGACCTCGCCCTTGTCGTTCTCCCAGGTCACTCGGAACTGGATGACTCGCTCGGGAATGGAAGCAACCATCAAAGCCTTCTTGTACTCGGGGTTCTTCTCGAAGATGCTGGAGCCCTCGAGGGTGGAGACGAGCTCTAGTTGACGGGTCAGCCATGAGACAAGGAGGGGCTAATTGAGCTTCACGAAAAGGCGTCCGCGGGAGGCATGTGAAGGAAAGGCGTACCCTTGTAGGCCTGCTCAAACTCGGGCTCGGCCATTGTGGATTGAAGCGGGTATCTAGATGGCGATATGAGGCAGGAAGGTAGAGATTGTCAAGAGCTGCAAAGACTCGAATTCTATCTGAAGGTAGAGCATGCACGAGGTGACGAGGCGACTAAATAGTCCAGGCAGAGGAGCTCGAGGAGTGAAAAAGTAAGTTGCGCGGACAGCATCCTCAACGTCATGCTACCAATGGAACGTTGAGCTCGGCGGCTAGCGGTCAATCGCTGCTCATCGAGGGAGGTCCAGCGGTCGCTGCGACGCGAATCTATGGTGTAGAGAAAGCAACTGATAAGCCCACTGGCGAATGGGGGCACGCCAGGCGCCGCGGACACGTGAGCCCGTGGCCGGCATTGCAAATTCTTCGGCGTCATCCCGGGTTCGGCGACTGGCGTCGCGACCTCGCTCTTACGTTGACGCCTGCAGGTGAGGTGGGAGGGGTGGGAGACCCCGCGGAAGTGTGGCTTTTTTCCTCAGGCGCCCGCAGTCTCTCAAGCGACCCAAAGGCATCAAATTTTCTCGCCTGCCCAACACACCCGGCTGACGGAACCAACGACGGCCGCCCACAGTACCACAGCCCTGCCAAGCGGGTGCCTGCCATCGCCCATTCCAGGCTCCACCCACGCTCCCCACCACGTCTCGCATTCCGCCGAACCCCCCACGCGCGACTTTGCGACTCCTCCCTCCACGAACCCCCTCACCTCTCAAGGACAGTCTGTCGGGTCCCAGTCTGTGCACATTCTTGTCAGCGGAGAAGTCCACGAGCGCGCAAACACGACACCACCGCATCCACGCGTGGGCCGTGGGTCGCTCATGTCCCGGGCAGTTCAGGGAAGCTCACCGGTCACCCTGCTCCGTGTTAGTGAGTGTCAGCTGTAAGTACCCCATGTCGTGTGCATATCTTCAGACCCGCCTGGAGCTTCTGGGTGCAGCCAGGAGGAAGCGTAGTGATGCAGTCCAATGCGCCCCAGCCCCAGCCCCACCACAGCATGCTCCGGCATGATATACGCAGACATGCCTGCGCTACTAGCGTGCCCGCCGAGGAAAAGCGACACTCACAGGTACTCATCCAATGCGTCCAGAATCTCCATGTCAGCGCCGGCGATGGAAAAGCCCCCAATATTTGCATTCTCGGCGATCCTACCCTTCTTCACGCTTTTGGGCAGAGGCACGTAGCCATGTTGCAAGCTCCATCGGACGAGCAGCTGCCCGGGAGTGCACGAATACTTGTCTGCCATTGTGACAATAGTGGCATGTTTCATGCGCAGTGCTCTAACGAGCGGAGCGTACGCCTCGACGACTATGCCGTGCTGCTCGCAGAAGGAGGTGATGTCGGTGCGAGTGTTGAACGGATGCACCTCGACCTGGTTGACGGCTGGAATGATTCTCGGTTTGGAGTCGAGGAGCTCTTGCAGCTGAAGCGTCCGTCAGTCAGCGTGGCAACCAACCAACCAGAAACGGTCTTATAGGAGGAGTTCGTGGCGACTGTAGGGAGGCCAGTAGAGCAGCTCTGGAAGCAAACGACGTACGTGTCTGACGCCGTAATTGCTCACCCCACCGATCTTAATTTCTCCGTCGTCAATGGCATCTTCAACGGCCCTCCAGCTCTCCAGCCGGGCCTTTTTGCCACCATACGGGCTGTGGAGCAGGAACAAATCAATGTAGCCCAAGCCGCACTCGTTGACAGAGGCCGTGATGGCCTTGCGAGCTGAGTCGTAGGCCGAATTGGACGCAAGCTTCGAGGTGAAATGTATGTCGTCTCGTTTGAGGGACGCCTTATTGGCGGGGCTGTCCAAGTAGTCCACAATGGCTCGTCCGCACTCACGTTCATTGTGGTACATTTGAGCAGAGTCGATCCTGTTGGGCGCCATTGGTCGTCAACGGTTCTACGAGCACGGCGGGCTGAGTGATCTGCCCCGACTTACCCTCGATAGCCAGCCTAGTGGCGTGAGCTACATAGGAGAGGGTCAGCGACGACGACGCACCTCGAGGGCCCATTTGACCGCCTTGAAAGCCTCCTGTCCCGAGGCCAAGTAGACGCCCAGGTGGATCAGTGGCATCGAGGAACCATTATTGAGCTGCAAAGGGGTTAACGCTGCCGCCGTTGTGCAACGGTGCTAAGACAGCAATAGAACCTGCCTTGATGCGCGATGCCAGATTGAAGGGGAGCTGGGCCATTTTGGCTGGAAGCAGGCAGATGTACGATGCTGCAGTCGCCGATAGCCGAGGGTCGCGAGAGAGCGAAGAGGCGGCAGGAGGAGGCGAGTCGAGGTGTAGGTAGCACCGAAAAAGGACATGCTCGGTCTTCTCCCCCGAGTCACCCCCATGTTACGTCAGTCTCGCTTCCGGCGGGCAGGAGCATCGCAGTCCCAGCGGGGTGGGTAAGCTCAGGAATGGCAAAGTCATGGCCAGCGCCTCGCGGTAGATCCATGGCTGTGCAACCCTCTAGGGCTGCCACCCAAGCTGGACGAAGACGACGACGCGTTTCGACGCCGGCCAGAGGCACGTATCAGGGCCGTCTGGCGCCTGCTGCGAGTATTGCCTGCCCGATGCGGCGCTCAGGGACCTGGCGATCGGCGAGCACAATGGGAGTATGGGCGCATGTATGGATCGAAGCATGGACGATGGTAGATACGACATCTCAGGACGCTGCTGGTGGCGCCGGCATCGCGCGGACTGCAAAAGGAAGCACGCGAAGAGCGACATGCCCGCGCAAGCGCAGTGGGCTCGTGGGAGTCGGACCATGGTCGCATGGCCTGGCGAGGCATCGAATGTTGCGGCACGACATGGCTGGATGGCTGGGGTGGTGCTGATGCTGCCTTGGACCGCGAGAGAGACAGAGAGACAGAGAGAGACCACACACCGACACACACATGGGAACTGGGGTTCCCATCATCGCGCGACGACAAAAGCAAGGGCGCACTGGAATTGAGTTCCTAGCTCCCCTAGCCTGCCCTGCCTCCCCTCGACGATCCAGGGATTCCAGGCCACGCGTGTCGGCGCGGCCGAGTGCGCGTTCGGCACCAAGCGAAGACGCACCGCGCAGCATGCGCTCCCGGACCTGGGGTAGAGACGCAGGCCCTCATCATCGATTCTTCCTCTCGCAGCTGAAACGCACCGCCGCATGCGCGCGACGGGTCGCAATTGGCGGCGGGCGTTGCGGGCGGCCAGCACTCGCAGCAGGGTGTTCGTGGCGAGCCTCAGGCGGGCAAAACCTCCCATCGTGCAGTCGCCCTGCAGCATCTGCCTCCCTCCAGGAACTGCTGCTTGCACATGTACACGGTAGCGCTATCTCCGCCGCGCGCGCCCCCCCCCCTCCCCCGGCCATTGGTCGCGCCCAAGAGCCACCAGATGTGCCCCTGTAGAGATCGGTTCAGGGAGGTGGTGCCGGGGCGCACGCCTGCGAATCCAGGCTTGATCCTCTCAGGGATGGCACAATTTGGAAGCCGGACAACCTCAACGGGACCCTCAATGTCTGGTAGGAGGCGCCCGCCGAAGCCCACGCTTGGACCCCGGCCGTGGTGCGCGCATGTCCTCAGGCTCTGCGAGTATAAACTCGGATAGCCTCCCGCTGCACAGGTGCATTTAATCGCTCGACGCCTGACGACGCCTTCACTCAGCAGTCCCATTCCGGCCATCGCGCCCGCTGTCGTTATTGTCCACCGTCCGCCGCCCACGCCAGCGCCCTCTGCGACCGTCTGCTGCCCTCGTCCACCACCAGGTGAGTGTCCGCGCCGCCGCCAGCCAACCGCACGTGCTGACCCGCGGTTCCTGCAGTAGCCCACCGCTCGCAGAATGTCCATGTTCACGGGCTTCCCAGGCGGCTCGGGCTACCCTCCCTTCTCCCAGGGCCGAGCAGCAGACCCGTCGGCCGCGCGATCGCCCTCGTCGGGAGCGTCAGGCTCGGGCGGCTCAGGCACGCCGCAGTTCGACATCTTCGAGTGGCACCCCGCATATCAGAGTTGCCAGCGCTACTTCCTCGACCACGCCCAGCACGACAACGGCGTCCAGGCCGTCGCCGCCCTCGTCAACATCTGTCTACCCTTCCAGTGGACCTCCAATCCCATTGCCAACGCTGCCGGTCCAGCCGCCCAGGCCGCCGGTCCCGCATCCTACACACTGCCCTGGCCACGCCCGGGTCCCGTGACCAACTCGAGAGGCCAGCCCGTGCCGACCTGGGTTTCACTCGTGCCCTACATCCGGCGCCTGATAGTGACGGGCATGGACAGGGAGGGTGTCATGCACGGCTTCTTTGGCGACGACTGGCGGAGAGGAGTGGGTCCGGTGCACGAGTGCGAGCGGCGCAACTACCTGTTCGCGGCCAAGAGCGTCGGTTGGGCAAAGGTCAAATACCAATACGACATGTCCCCCCACGAATCGGTGCCCTTCCTGCGGCCGTTGCAGGACGTACAGCTGCCCGAGATTGAGGGCGCTGAGAAGACATGGAGCCAGTGGTTGGCAATGGAGGACTGGATGGTAGGCCCTCGGGCGCCCGACGCCGACGATCAGGCCCAGGAAGGCGGCAAGAATCGCGAGTCTTGATTTCTTTTGGGCTTGGAGTCAGGCGGCTGTCGAGTGGGCTGTCTCTTTTCGCGCGGAAGCGGGATGCATGGGTTCACGGGGTTGCAATTGCATGGCGTTTGGAAGGCCTGTGGGCTAGCTGCTTCTGCATCACGAACGTCTTCGACTTCGCCAGGTACTCGGGATACATGACACGGCGCTCTGCGGTCGGATCGACAATGAGATGATATGGTTCACTTTTGACAAGCAAGGGCATGCTTGCAGTGATGTTGCGCTGGGAAAAAGCAAAAGGCCTCGCCAAGTTATCAACCTTGTACAAACACCACGACTCCAGCCACAGTGCAGTACAAGGATAATTGTAGTCGCGCTCAGTGGACACGGCATGGCTAGCTGAATCGCACGTATTCGGCCTATCATGGCTTCGCTGGAACCAGCACGAGCGACTACATGTGGAAGGAGCGACTGCTGCCCTGTTCCCCCTAGCCCTAGCGCGCCAGCCTCATTGTGTGCAGCGCCAAGCGAGGCCCTGCACCATCGCCGTCTCCCGCTCTGCGTGGCCGACGTCTCTCTTGTTTCCACCCCGATCACGCGCCCCAATAATTCCGTCTCTGCGTCTCTGCGTCCTTCTCCGTCCCCGTCTCCATGGGCCATGGATTCTCTCATCAAGGAATGGTCCCTCTTCCTTGACCGCTGCTTGGAGAACCGCATTCGCACCGAGCTCTTCGACGCCACCTCTGCCCAGCTGTATGGCAGATTGCCTATTCCTGGACGGAAACTGGCCGCGCTGCTCCTGAAGCCCAGGTCCGCCAATGCTAGCAGCCCCGATCCCAGAGTCGTTGTTTATCTGGAGCGCCTGCTCGCCCTCAGAAGGGTCGACGCGCCAGACGTGCTCGCGGCTGCCTTCCAATTTTCGAGGGACCAACCCCCACGACCGGGCGACGAGGGTATCCCGTCCAAAGATGATCCCTCGCGTTGGCACAACCCGCCCGAGCTAGAGGAAATTATCTTCCATCGACTGCACAAGGCCTTCGCCAACGGAGATAGGCCGACGTCCAATGCCGAGTCCACACGAACGCTAATTGTCGTCTCGAAATGGATGTCCACTATGGTGGCGTCGCATACGAGCGAATCAATGCTGATTCACGCTATCCCGGGCCTCCAACAGCAACCTCAACAGCAGTCCATCAATGTAAGGGAGGCTCTCGGCATGCTGGTCGCAGCATTCGTAGAGAACGTCAAAACCATCCAGTTCCTGAATCATGACAAAGCCAAGGGTGAGATCTGCCTTTATCTACTTGATCAGGCCATTGCTGTCCACGCTCTGATAAAATTGCGCTTCCTCGACCACCCACTTACATAGGCCAGACTTGCGAAGGGTTTTTGCGCAATCCTTGTCGACATTCATCCCTTTCCTGGCACAGACATCAATAACAATCGCGAACCGACTCGAAATATCCCAGAAGGAACACGATCTCCACGACAGACCGCTCGCACAGGTCAGCAACGATGCTGCCGAAAATGCTGGGCTCGAAGTCGCCGCTTTGCAATTGGAAGCGGTCATGGATCTCGCTGTTCTTAACACGAGAGCAGGTCTCTATGTGTTCATCAACTCTTTGGTGGGTTCTGCGTATCTTGCCAGTGCAACGAAATTGACAGGTGCAGCTCGTTGCTCGGCCGCTGATGGACGACTTCCTCGTCATTAACTATCTCCTTTCCCGCTACAAGGTATATGGCGACAACATGTGTTGGGTGGTAAAGCTTACAAAGATAGATTGAAAACCAAAACATCGCAACGGACCTCATCACGGCCGGGTTTGATGTTCTAGCCAATGGCATGTATCGCAGCGAACCCAACCAGACCATGTTCTGCCTCAAGTCATTTCTGGTCAACAAGATGCCGCTCCTACTGACTCAGCTCACCGCTTCCATCTTTCCCATGACCATGGAAATGTGCATCACGCAGGCCCTGACACGCGTGGACGCCAATGCGTTTCCAGCCTTCTCGCAAAGCTTCGATGACATGTTGGGCACCAATAACTCCCTCTCTGATGTCCGACAGGATTTTTTGAATGCGTGTGCACTTCATGGATTGCTCCCTGCTAGTGCTATCGAACGTCTCTTGGGGGAGACTCCGGTGCAGGGTCCTCCAGAGACCAAGTATAACCGGAAAGACCTGCTGAACCAATGCAAAGAGAATTTTGAGAAAGTGAATCTGTTTATTGACGAAATAGACAACCTCGATGGGAATGCAGCGGCAATCGTCGGAGCTCTCGCAGACGTAAGAGTTCTTATATGCTGTGTTGACCAGCAGCTAACTTGGCCGAGTTTATCACACATCTTTGCGAAACGCAGATGACTATGTACCTGAAAACTCTCTGCAACCTGCTCTCTCGAAAGCCTCAGGCGCTCGATGTCATGCTCCAATTCGCATCTCCCGCGAGCATTCTCCGACCGCTTTGCCAATTTCTTGACGAATGGCGGATAGATGCGGATCAAGGTATGTAGAGTGCAAATTTTTTGTCGTGCTTTACTAATGCTCAAAGGCGAATACCAACCGCTATACGATGAATTCGGGGCGATTCTAGTCTTGGTCCTTGCATTCAACTATCGATATGGCTTGACGTACGCTGATCTTGGCATTGGCCCTGATTCCTTCGTCGCGCAATTGCTTGAGCGCGGCCAGCGTAGCATCGCACCAGACGACCTAACCGAAGAGCAAGGGAAGCAGCTCGAAAGTTGGCTCCGCGGCCTATATGATGCAGATAAGGAAGGTCTCAGTAATGACGTATTTGCGTCTTGTCGACCGCAAGATTTCTATCTTATTGTACCGACATTGTTCAGTCAAACGGTGCTGGCATGCTCATCAGACGTGCTGTCGATTGACTCGGTCAAAGGAGGCTTGGAATGTAAGTTTGAAAGCACTCGAGACAACACCTACTAATGTGCCAGCAGACCTTCAAGAGACGTTCCTTTTACCTTCACTCGTCGGCGGATTGACATGGATGACATGCCACGCTTTGAAACAAACGCACCAAGACACGACTGCCGTGATGCAGATCTTCGACAAGCTGATTCGCTGCGCCCCAAGCTCTGGAGATGCGCAAGCTATGCATTCGACAATCGTGTCGATCGTATCGAGCCGGCTTGAGAAGTGCTTCTTAACCCTGAAAAAGCGCCATCCAAGCCGAACGGACATCGATCCACTGCTCCAAGTTATCAAGGGTAATCTGAACTACGAACGATCTATATACTCCTCAATGACTGAGTTCGAGAAATGGACCAGCTCACCTAATCACACATTGTCCACTTCTCTTCGCCATTCCGTGCAGCAGCTCTCCCAATGGCCGTCTCCAGCGTCGCTCCAGCTCAACCCTCCCAACTACACGCACAAACAGCTGTATGCTTCTTTGAAGATACTTGGAGCCTACAAAACGATTCGAGCGATCGTGGAAGAAATCAAGACTCAGACTGAAGGAGGTAATGGTGCAGCAGCTCTTGACATTGGGGTTGCCATGATATGCTCACCAATGGTTGAGAATAGTGCTTTGGATATGAACTGGGTCACAAGTCTAACACCAGCATCTGCCTCAGCCAGAACGCGCATGAACCTTCGCGAGATGTTGAAGAACGAATTTGAGAATGCAGCAAGTCTGTGGACTGCTGATCCAGCAGCAGCAGAGACGATTGTTCGCCTGCATCGCCGCGTCGAAGCACAGTTGGCAGATGTCGCACAGGCCGTATTGCCCGCGACACAAATCGATATACAAAATGTCAGTGACGCTGATATCTCGGCAGCACAGAACATTAGCGAGGAAGACCTCAAGGCTATGAATGATGTAGCAGCCGCCACAATCGCGGCTGCGGGTGATCTCCAAGCAAGCAACCAGGAGCTTCATCGTGGCCTAGAAGGGCATCTGGATCTGAGCGCCGCTGGTGCCGGACTCGACTTGAACATGGGTGGCATGGGTGTCGGAGGAATGAACACGGAGGGTATTACTGCAGACATGACTTTGCCGGATCTGGATCTGGGTGATATGGGCGACATGGGCGATATAGGTATGGGCATGGGTGATGACGACGACGGTTGGGGACTAGACTTTGACAACATGTGAGACTTGCGGCATTTTTGGAGCTACCTACAAGTCTGAAGGATACCAAGCACGATGCTCTGGCACTCGTGGAATTTTTTAGGTCGGGGATGGGAAAGGCATCAGGCCGGTTGACTGGCAATGATCACGGTCGTACAAGGGTAAACATGGCTCTGCGAGGAGAAGCATCGTACTCGACGAGAAGCAAAACATCGATGGAATCAAGACTTTTGCATTTGAATATATTAAATCGAATAGAGTCACGAATCACGAATCACGTGGCAGTTGCTGAACTGCCACCGTTTCTCGCTACATGCAAGTCCGCATCATTTCCCAAAGTCCATGCAGTAGAGCCGCGATGCATGACAAGCTCGTTTCGTTTGTACACTGGTGCTGCCCAGAAGCAAACAAACAGTATTCGAGAAGGCCCTCCGCAAAAGTACCGAGGCTCACGCGGGGAAGCGGCGTCCGTAGTAATTGCTCCCCTGGGGGTGCCCCACCACCACCCACCCTCCACTTTTCAGCAAACACTCAATTGCGACATCGTAATTCTCGACGGCAGCAATTCCGTGGACTCCTTACAACTTTCACATTTCCCTACAGCGAGTTGAAAACTGGTTTTTCCTTCGAGGGACGATTAGGCGCGTCGAAGTAAGCTGAGAGCTGCTACATATACATACACCAAGGCGAAAAAGACTAGAGTAGAACTAGATATGCCCGGCTACGACCTCAAGGGCCGAAACGTGCTCGTCACGGGGGGTTCTGCGTACGTCTTTTTCTTTTCTCCCTCTCTCAATCTGTCTACACATTCCCCCATATCCCAGTCTTCCTTCTCCACGCTCTCTCTCCCGTCCCGTCGCCAAGACATATCCACTCCCCCCCCCCCCCTCTCCCACAATGCCCTGACCACACCCCCAGCGGCCTCGGAGAAGCCATCTGCACCTCCTTCGCCGCCGCCGGCGCCAACATCGCCGTAAACTACTTCAACCGCCTCGACCCGGCGCTCAAAGTACAAGCCGCGTGCGAAGCGCACGGCGTCAAAGCCATCACCATCAAAGCGGACATGTGCTCGACCGACGAGGCGAGGCGCGCGGTGCAAGAGGTGAGGGAGCAGTTGGGAGGGCTGGACGTGGTGATTGCGAATGCGGTATGTATTTCTGCTGAACTAGGGGCCAGGGGGCGAAGCTGAAGGTGCTGCAGGGCTGGACTAAGTTCACGATGTTTGGCGATCTGGATGCTATGAGCGAGGAGGAGTGGGATCGGTGCTGGGCGGCGAATGTCAAGGTGCCGTTGGCGCTGCTCAAGGCGGCGAAGCCAACGTTTGTCGAGAACGAAGAGGGCGGCGTGTTTATTTCGACGGGTTCCATTGCGGTACGTACGCATTTCCCGCCGCATGAGTGGCGATGAAGGATGGTGCGGACGTTAATATGTGTCTAGGCCAACTCGCAGGGCGGCTCCTCGATGCCGTATGCCGTGACAAAGGCTGCGCAGGTCCAGCTCATAAAGTGTCTGGCCAGCACCCAAGGCCACAAGATCCGCATCAATACCGTGTTGCCAGGCTTTCTTGCTACAGAATGGGTATGTCTCTTTTCCCACGGCTTCCCTTTCCCCACCCTGTTTCTGTCCCTTTTCATGGCGTGTTCTATGTCGCAATCAAGGCTGGGCGTGCTGGAAATGCTAATGCGTGACAGGGCCTGCGCTACTCAAAGGAGATCCAGGATATGGTCAAGGACAAAGCAGCGCTCAAGCACGAGACGTTTCTGCAGGACTGCGCTGATGCTTTTTTGATGTTGGCGAGGAACACGAGTATGACTGGTATGAAGATCCAGGTCGACGCGGGGCTGAACATTCAGGGGAACTAAATGAACCTGGAGTTGGCTGATGCAAGAGGGTTGGTTGGTGAGAAAGGGGTGGGGTATTCGTCTCATGCCGTGCTTGGAGCAGAGCAGGTACATTCTGCTATGCATACTCAATGGATGATGGCCCATGTAGGCGCCTTCCAAAGAGCAGCTTCCTGAACACTGGATGCGTAGCCCTTCCAGCATATCCGTGTGCGTCTGCTTTTTCCTAATCAAACTCCTGTGCCCATACTCGTAACAGTGCTCGCCGCTCAATCCTCCTCATCCCCTCTCTCCGTCTCCTCCAACGCGCGCACAACCTCCTCCATCTCTCTCGGACTCGTGATGCCCCAGACGCCACCACCCTTGACGCTCCCCTTCATGCCCACCTCCTTCCCCACGAGATTCCTCCCCACCTTGCCCGGTCCTATGCCCACGTACCGCTTGACCTTTTCCTCCTCGTGCAGATACTTGACGCTCTTCCACCACTGGACCGTCTCAACGCAGGCACGCGCCAGCAGGTCCTTGAGCTTGTCCGACGACTCAAAGGGACGACCGCTGACGTTTGATATGCAGGGCATGGTGCCGGGCCAGGTTATTATGTCCGAGGATGGGTCTGAGGGGTCGGTCGGCGTGTAGAGGTAGTCCTTCATCATCTGCTGCGCGGGGACCATCAGCGGGCTGTGAAAGGGGCTGTCGCTCTTCAGCCTGACGTGCCGGGGGTCGTGGCCGCCAAACTGGCGCAGGTTGGTTAGCAGCGTGTGTATGCGCTCAATACTGCCGGACAAGACAATTTGGTTCTTGGAGTTGACGTTTGCGATCAGGACCTGCTGGACCGCGGGGATGTCTTCGCCGGCGTTGGTCTTGCTGCCCTCAGAGTTCAGCTCGGTGAAGGAGTGGATGTCTTTTATCAGCGATGTGAGGTGCGCGCTCGACTCGCAGACCAGGGCTACCATGCCGAACTCGCCGCCCTCTTCCTCGACGGCTCGACGTGAGCACTCGGCCATGACGTCGGCCCTCTTCCGCACCATCTTCAGAGCATCTGGGAATTTGAGATAGCCGCCTGCCACCAGCGCCGCGAACTCGCCGAGCGAGTGGCCCAGTGTTATGTCGACGCGCTCGTTGGTTTTGAAGCCAAACTCTTCCTCCAGCACGCGCAAGATCAAGATCGATGTGGCCATGATGGCCGGCTGCGCGTTTCCGGTCTGCGTGAGCTCGGCATTGGTCCCGGACGAGATGATGCGCGTCAGGGGAAAGTTGAGGACTGAGTCGATTTCTTCGACGATGGGGGTACAAGTGCGCGGGAAAGCGGAGAGCCAGGGATCGAGCATGCCGATTCTTTGCACGCCTTGACCTAGATATTCTCGCGTCAGATGGACGGTCAAGGGAGATAAGAGAAGCATGTACCTGGAAAGAAGAGTGCCGTCTTGGGTCTCTTCCTCGCGGGCGCGTCCTGGGTTGTGGCCATGCATCGCCGTGAAGCTCTGTCTGGAGCTCTGGGCTTCCTGCAGCGGGAGCAGGGGCGCGGGAGGCCTCGACCGAGCGTTCTTGAGCAATTGAAAGTGATGGACATGGCGAATGGAGGAACAGGTGGTGGTCAGTTCATTGACGAGAAGGGAGGCAGTCTGCGGGGATGCGGAGGGCCGACGCGGGGACATGGGATGGTTCGCGGGTCGGCGGACTTGGTGGAGACTCAGCTTACGCACGGGCCTGTGGCTGTCCCCATTCCGAGGTCCTGGGATGGCCTTTCCCGACTGCCTTACTCCATCGCCGCAGATGCAAGTAATTAGCAGATATCAGATACGCGAGACGCTGGTCCGTCTGTTCATGACTCGATCTTCACTGTATTGGCAGCTCGCATTGCAATCAGACAAGTTCCTCGTATCATATCCGCGTCTTCGTCCTCGTCTTCATCAAATATCAGAGACACTACTGTCCGCTGTCAATTTCGACTGTGGAAAGCTGTCTTCATCGAATGGATCTGTGCCTCACTTGAACCTCCAGGCAGCTAGCCGACGCGACGATAGAGTGGATACTGAGCCGGAACAATCCCCCTCCAACCCAGTGTGATCCAATGGTTGCGCAGACGCGTGACCGTGTCATCTGTTCTCAGCAGCTTCTAAAACATCTCTTTCATTATAAGTAGAGCACGCTTCTATTCTGCATGTCATTTCATCAGAAAGAAAGTCACCGAGTTGTCGCTAAAAGCCTTTCGCAGTGTCGACAAGTCCTGCAAGGTCATTTTGAGCCGGTGATGAGACATCTATCCATACCAGACGCTAAGAACAAATATCTCTCCGAGAAGGACTGGGAAATGGCTGCTACCGAGCATTTTGCTGCATTACGCGTTTCTCGAGATAGTACGAGTGGCCAACATCTATTGAACAGACTCGCCGACTCTCTGGTCTTGCGTCATCACGTGCCGCTTAGGTGTGTTTCGGAGCGTTTGATGGCGTTGTTGCATGGCTCCGAGAGAAGGAAAGGGAAGGCGCTTCCAATTGCAAATCTCACAGTTCTCTGTTGTTGTAGTACTGTGAGCTGACATTTGCCACATGCGCAAAGCTTGCGGGCATGACCTCGATTTGGGGTAGGCCAGGCCACCTGTGTGCCCATGTCGAGATACATGTTGCCGCCCGTAGTCATTTGAAATGCATGCTTCTATTCCGGCTTACACAATCCATCCGCCATCCCAGTCCACCCGTACCAGAATCTCACGCACTCGCCACAACGCCCGACCGCCCAAGCAACGGTGCAAGGGTTATAGGGCTGACATCAGGAATCTTCTATTTGCGCACTGCCACATCAGCATCGGCGTCATCTCACAGGGACACGTGTTGAGAGCCCCGAACGGAGTAAGATAGTTCCGTGGTACCGTCGTAAGGCGCGATTGTGTAGTGGAGCCAAGATTACGGTGGCACAGCCACCTGTTCACTTGTCTGCGGCACTCCCGACCACGGTTCGGTAACTTGATGTTCCTGCTGATACACGTGACGCTGCTCCATCTCGAAATGGATATTGACGGAAGAAACCACCCAACCCAAGCAGAACAACCAACTAGTTTTCTCACACCACACGTCTGAAGGCCTACCACCGTACCACGCCATCATCATACCCTCCTCCCAATACCCGTAAAAACAGCACAGTCCACGTTACCTCTCCCCTCTCCAACCCCAATCCGAACCCCAAAACCCAGACATCGGGCCCTGCAAAACCTAAACCCAAACCCCCCATTCTATCTGCCCCACAAACCTCCCCCCCTGCTGCTACACGCCGGACTCCGCAAAACCCCCACTCGCCCTTTTCATACCCGCCCAAACGCGCCCTAAACCTTGAGAAATTACAACTCCATCTCACAAGCATAAGCGCGCTGGCCGCCTAGTAACGCCAGTTGGGTAGTAGAGTGGACAGCGAGACGCCTTCCTCTCTCTCACCAGGCAAAAGATTTATAGCACGGCTCATCCATGACCCGCCGTCACAAGGCGCTCCATTTCGCAGACGAATGAGGGAGTTGGGGGTTTGAGGCTGATGTGAGGCTCTCGCGATGCCCAAGTAAATTCGGTGGTGTGGTGGGGGGTTTTGGACCGGGGGGCGTGCATGCAAATGCAGGTCAGCCGCGCATGTATGCGAGATCGGGCGGGAGCGTGATTAGAGGATTGAGAGAGGGAGAGGAGGGAGGAGCAGGATGCAGGTGCAGGAACCGGGAATGGTAGACGCGCGAGCAGCTTGCAAAAGGCAAACAGACGTGGAAAGAGAGGCTATTGTTGAAGTATTGACATGTCATTTCATCTCGAGCTGCGATACGGCACATCTATCCGTCTAAACGAGTACTGATACGCAAAAAGGTTCCCTGAAACTCCGTACAAAAGTGAAAAAATCAGACACCAAGCCCCCATACCCCATTCGTGATTCCCAGGTATATTCCCTCTTCATGAGATGAAAAAAAGCCGTGACATGAATCCTAGGCGTGCAAATAGCAAAGGACAGTGGTATCCCAATAAATATCCAAAAAAAACTTCCAAGAGATGGAGGGCGCAAAGCCATGCGTCGATCGATCGTGAAGCGAGTCCCAAAAACCCTTCTTGAAGAGAAATTAAGAACAGAATGAAGTAGAAGGAGAAGGATAAGGAGTCGGTCGACCGCTGCATCAGACGCGAAACAGAAAAAGGAAGGTGAAATAGGAATAAAGAAACCCCTAATACGCTTCATCGCGCGTTAGCCTCGTAATCACTGGCCCAACCCCCGCCGTACACAGCGTTCTGCTGCATACCCTGGAAGTCGGTGTCGTCCTCCTCGAAGAGCTCACCTCCACTGCTGGCATCGAAGCTGCTCCTGCCGCTCATGTCGCCTTCCATTTCGTCTGGACCGCCGGCGGGCAGCTGGTCCCACTGGATGCCCGCGAGCGCGGGGTACTGGGCAAGCAGAGCGGCAGGTAGGCCGTACTGCGGCTGCACGACCGGCTGGAGCTCGCCGGACGTGGGGACAAAGCCCTGGTTGAAGCCTTGCTGGGCTTGCGGGATCATTCCGAACGGAGCCTGTTGCATGGGGTTGAACATGCCGTTTCCAGAGTCCATGTGCTGGTTCTGATCATCCCAGCTGCCCTTCTCCTGTCGCTCCTCTTCAAGCAGAGGACGGATGCAGACACGGCCGGCTTCGGACCGGAAATGGCGTCCAAGAGCGTCGGCGCGAGCAAATCGCCTGCCACATCCCCAGCTGCCCGCGTCCTTGAGCACGCCACGGCAGACAAACTTCTTCTCTCCAGAGTGAAGGCCTTCGTGACGCTTGCGGTCGTGTTGGCGAGCGAATGCTTTCCCGCAGACGCTGCAGACGAATGGGCGCTCGTCCGTGTGGGTCCTCAGATGCGATCGCAGGTTATATGCACGGGTGAAACGCTTGGGACATAATGTACACTGGAAGGTAGCCGGGTGCTTCTGGGTACGCTTGGGGTTCCCATCGCCCGACTGGCTAGAAGCGGGCCGCGACGGATCGGCAAGGTCGAGGATGTAGTCACGGTTGGGCACACTCGAGGTGGAAGAACGACGAGACGACTTGGTGGACGGGGATGGCGAGCGTGACTTGGCGTCATTGGGCGACAGCGACCTATGCGACTCCAGGCCCGGGGTAGACGCGCGCGAGCTGCCGCCGCTGAAAGGATCGGACTTGGCACGTATCCTGTTTCGGCTCCGTGCTACCTTGAGTGTCAGAGACGGGCATTGCGAAGGATCTGGCTCAAAGTACTTACATCGGTCGGGCGGGCTCAGGGCGTCTGCGTCGGTTCCAGGTTTAGCGGGCTCAAAGCTCGCTTGTCGCGATGGTGGGGCAAAGTCGATATTGATCTCCGGAGGAGACATTGTGTCAGCCAGTCCGGCGTCTGGCACCGGCGCCATGCCCTGGTTGATGGCAGGAAAGGCCTCCTGCCCCTGATAGCCGCCCAAGCTGGGGTCGAATTGGTTGTTCAGGCTTGGCGACAGGCCGAAGTTGTTGGGGGCGAATTGAGGCAGCGACTGCTGCTGGGGGCCCAGTTGCGGCGAGATGTGGGGACTGTGTGCTGGGCTGATGTGGGCATTGTCGTTGAGGTTGAAGGAGCCAAACTGCATGACCTCCTGGAAGAGCGAGGGGTCGTTTTGCGCGTGGAGCAGCGGCGAGGGGTTCTCGTGGTCGAAGCTGTCGTGGTTGCCCAAGTACGGCGACGCCTGCGCCGAAGACACGTCCGAGTACGTCTCAGAGGGGGCGCGGTGGTGGCCGCGGAACTGCATGCCTCCCCACTCGCTGCCCTGCTGCTGGGCGTAGGCGGCGCTGGGGTCGAGTGACGTGTGGCGCGAGTGCGAGTGCGAGTGCGAGGGCGAGGGGAATGCGCCCTGGTTCATGTTGGGCGAGGCGTTGGGACTCGGGCTGCGCTGGTTCATGCCGGGCTGCAGGAGGTGGGGAGGCGTGGGAGAGTGGGCTTGTGTGGTCGCCATCTGGTTCATGAGATGGGCGGGGTTGACGTTCTGGTTCTGCGGCTGAGAGTCGAGCAGCTGGGGGTCGAGGGTGCTGCTGAGGAAGGACGGGTCGATGGCCTGGTCCTGGGCGAGCGAGCTGTTTGCGTCGGGGAACAGGGCGAAGTCGACGTTGTTGCTGTTGGCGACGTCGATGTTGTCAGGAGGGAAGTGGTTGCCTGACGGGCCGAAATGCGGGCTGGGAGACGAGCGGCCGACGTGCTGCTGCTGGGCGAGCAGGAAGGACGACGAGTCGGCGGCCGACGTGGTGAGGAAGTGCGACGACGACGACGACGACGAGTCGAAGGCGGCCGATGTGTGGGGGTTGTAGGCGTAGGGGTCGTTGTTGTTTGCTGACGGCGACGAATTGAGGCCGACGGCGAGAGGGTTATTGCGGAAGGGCGCATGAGGGGACGGGGAGGGCGAGTGTCTTATAGAGCTGGGCTGGGCCTGCGACGGCGAGCGCCCACGGTGGTGGGAGTCCATGGTGTGTAGTCGCGTTGTTGCTATCCTGGGAGTGTGCGTGCGTCGTGCGTGGAAGAGGGACGAGCTTGGGCCATCTGGATCGCCTGGAGGAGGCGGCGGGTTAATGGGGGGGGCACCGTCACTCTTTGCGCCATCCACGCCCACTGACTGGCCAGCCGATGCCCGCCGAGTCTGTTCCTGGCTGGCTTGAGGCTGGTGAGAGGATGGCAGAGGCTGTGCTGGCGAACCTGCACAGCCCCCCCGACGACCCGCATCCGGCAAGGCGGCTGCTAATGATAGAGCGCTGCCGGCTACGAGAGAGCAGCCCATTCACGGGACCGGCAGCCCCTGGCAAACTGGCAAACTGGCACCAGTGATGGCAGCGGGAGCCGTGTTTCAGACCCAAGAGACGCTGAAACGGTCACTCGAGCCGTCGACATCTCGCGCGACTGCCTTCATCTCCACTCGACTGAGCTGGAAGGCAGCGCGCCCACTGCGACGCCGGACTCGATTCCCTCGACGCCTGCTACCATTGTACCGGCCCTCCTTTGCTGCCCCGGGGCCATCCAACGATGCGCGCCCATTACATTGCGGACTTTGTGCCCTCGCACTCGTAACAGGTACTGCTTCAATATCCCTCTGCGTCGTCTAAGCCCCGACCATCCAGAGACCTACAACGCGGCCCTTATCATCCTCACCACCCAATCACCGCCCCTCCCCGAGGACTCGCGGGAACAGCCGCGCTTCGCTTTTGGTCGCAGAACACTCGCCGTCTCCCGCCCATCTTCATGCTACTTGCGCCAAGCAGTCGCAAGGCTTCATCACCGCCCCTGGTACCCATGGCCAATTGCTTGCTTTGCTGGCCAAAGTCATCTCATGTTTGAGCGCCCGTCGTCATTTCACTGGGTCGTGCCGTCCCAAGTCCCCCGTAAGGCACACTTGGGTTGGGTTAGGCCGACGTTCGGGTGTGCACTGCCCCCTTCTCAAGGCAGATTCTCTACTCTACCCACACTCTGTGCCCGCGAGCATCGTTGTCGCGCCGCGCCGTCTCTCAACGGCTGTTTGCATCACTATGCAGGCGATAAGAATAGCACCCGGTGCGTCGACGTTGACGGGCGTAATGATCTGATCTCAGATGCACTCCCATGGATGTGCGTGGGAGCGCGACGTACGCCAAGTCGACGCGAGAGTACGAGACGAGCTCCGAGGCCTGGATGAGGTGTGCTTCGTGGACGGCCTTGCCTTTCCTCTCACCTGCCATTGCCTGGAAGGAGGCCATCTTCGACCACATAGCCATTGGACAAGGTGCTGACGACAGTCATCGCAAACACGTACATCTATTGCAGCCCGAATGGAACAAGTGCGGCCAATTTCCCCAACAGTAAAATGTCCAATATAAGGTGTGTTGATCGCCGAAGCAAGTCGCCGTCCCAAACGACGGCGTGAGTCATTTGAGCTTTGGTTTCAACTTCACATGTCGCAGCTACCTATCAAACATTCATGAACCTCGTAATTCCATATTCGTACAGTCCATGAATTATTTTCTTTTCTCCTTGCTGGAAAGAAAGACGTGGGGTATCTCAATCATCACACTTTTAGCTCATACTCTCTGCGCCTCTCTCAATCATTGCGGAATCTGCAGACTCCCCTCGGTCCACTCACCCCCCTTGATCGGCCTAGTGAAGGCCGCGATATCATCGCCTTTCGTCTGGTAGAAGACGTAGAGACTGTCCCATAACGTGGTATTCCCTTCCATCTCGGCATATGCAGTCATCGTCAAATGCGTCCCAGCCAACCCGTACACAGGCCCTGCCGGATCTGTGATTGTGAACGAATCAGCAATCGTCGTGTTTTCGGCCTGATACGTGACGTTGAATCCCTTCATGCTCTTGTCCGCCATCTGCGCGTAAAAGTACGTCGTGTAGCCCATGCTCGTAGTCGGGTACACGTTGTCTATGGCCCCGTTGGACGAATTGCGCCAGCTGTTGATGGGATGCTCGTCTGTGCTCGGCATGGTCGTGTTTGTGTCCTTCCACCATATCTCCGTCTCATTGGCCTGGTTCACCATCATGGCGTACGTTGTCGTGCCTTCGCCCCACGAGTAACAAGCGACGCCTGCGTGCGTGTTCTTGCCCAGCCACTTGTCCATCGCCTTCCATTGGTCTTGGCCCTCGTACCATGAGTACTGCTGGAACGTGCTACCGTCAAGCGCATACCACAAATCCATGCCCTTGCGCTCTGAAAAATGCTGTTGATTCTCTTGGCCCGAGGGTGTCGGGAACTTGGTGTAGTCTGAGTCGCCGTAGAAGTTACCTTTCCAGCAGGCCTGCAAGCCCACCGAAGGATTGTCGTACGTGGACAAGTTGAGTTTGTTGAGAAGGCCTTCGTCCCAGATGTTGGTGTCGTTGGTCCACGTCCTTTGGCGTAATAGATTGTCTCTCGACACATAAAACAAATGGAACTGGGCATAGTCAATACCATGTATGCTATCGTTGTCTCCAATGGAGCACTAGGCACTTACCACCATGGTCCCATTCAAGGCATAAGCAACCGTAGATATGGGCGTCGCGTTCTTGGCGTCACTAGCGATTGTCTGCGCCTTGTCGCCGCCAATCCACTTCCGATCCGTCGTGTATTGCATATAACGTAAGTCCCCACTCCAGTGCTGGAAGAAGAGTGTAAAGATTCGGCGCTGGTCCTTGTTCCAGGATTCGCCAGCCACGGCTATTCCTGAGCCGTTGAACGCTCCTTTCTTCGAGTAGTAGGCTTCGTCGAGGTAGCCACCGATACATAGATCGGAGTTAGACTGACAGAAGGGATCGGTGGCTTTTGGAGAGCTACGACAGTGTTATTAATATGAGAGGGCAGCAGTTGAATGCGACTTACGAGCTCTTCTTCGTCAAGGTTAGTCCCAGGCCTAGACCGAGACCTAATGCAAGGACAATAAAGATCAGGATAGCTAGAATAGTTATCCATCGTTTCCTCCTTCCTCTATTTCTCGGATCTTCTGATTGCTCCATCGTCCGCGAGTCGTCGACCACCTTCTCCGTCGCTGAATTTCTCTGGAAGCCCGGCGATACTAATGTGGAATCTCCATGTGAGGACGGCGGGAACGGTGAGAACGGCGAGCGATGTGGGTCATCATGAAGCGTGTAAGCTCTTACAACTTCTGGCGCAGCATAGCTCCCCCTCTCAACTTCATTATTAGGGTACAGATAATCGGGCTCTTTGGATGGGGTAGAACTAGCACATGTCAGTGGAATGACGTTTCAGACAGGTTCGACTGGGTACACTAACGGAAAAGGAAAGCCTCCATCCCTCGTATCTCTTGTCGTAGGTCTGGGCGAGTGTGCGGAAACACTCTCTGGTAGTGTGGAGAACTCGTGCTCCATGTACCGCTGGCTTGGACTCCGCTGGTCAGAACTCCACTGACTTGGGCTTGAGACCCACGTCTCCTCCTCGTGGAACCTGCTTCTTCCTCTACCACTGTCACTGGGCAAGTAGTGATTCATCTTGTCGGAGTAGAGAGTCGAAAGTGCACTCGCAAGCCTAAGAGACCAGGCCAGGCGTCTAGCATATAAGAGCTAGTTGAAGGCAGTGGGGTGAGGGGCCGCAGTCAAAAGCGTGCTGTATGTGGGTGCAAGCCTCATCGGCGAAAGGCGAGCTACTGACAGCTCGAACGCTCACATGAATTAAGGCCGCAGCAGGATAAACGATCTTGCCTGGCGGAACAGGGACCTGACCGTCATCATTGGTAACGATTCAGCTGGGTATGCTACCGCCCCAGTCCTTTCGCTCGCCGGCCGAGCCTGTGAAGCTCGTATCCGGCGGGCTGTACTTCGAAGTCGGGGAAAATGCTGAGCTAACCCATGTACTTGACACCGTTAAGGCTGCCCATTGTGGCTCCGATTCGCGAGGTATTGCCCGTAGGGTAAGCCCTTGCCCGAACACCCGGCTTCTTCTCAAATTGACTGCCCCAAAGTGCCACATTTCCAGTCCTCTTTCCCAAGCCACACCAGCAGCATCGCAGATATCATCTCTTTGCATCCTCTTTGCCTTCCTGTAGATACGGTGAATACCCTTTCCCAACAATCTAGAACATCACTCAGCCCTGGTACTCGCAGATCAGCTTCTCGCCAAGCTCTCTGCCAAGCTCAGCCCTAGTCGAGGGGACTTGCGTTCATTCGTCGGCTTTGGTAGTACCGCAGACTGCTTCTGCTGAGCGTGCATGTCAGAGCGGGCCATCTCACCGCCGGAACAGGCGACAATTCGCAGAACAGCAGATGTGTGCAACGCTGCGGCCCGCCACTCAAGACTCGCCTCGTAGCATTCGCGGCGAGACCGAATCGAGGAAGTGGTCGTTGAATGGTCGTCATGAGTCTTGGATTGGCAGGGATTTTAATGAGTGAAGGGTTGCGAGTGACTTTAAGCTCAGTGATCTGCATCCTACCCGGTTTGGTGGTATTCGTCTCTTCAAAGTATAAACTTCAGGAGGTGCCAGCGCATGCAGAGGCTACAGACACGATTAAACAATTCCGCACAGGTATGTTATTGACCACTATCCAAACTTCAGCCCCTTCGTAGGATCCCATCGTCCGTCCTGTGGGGGCCCGTTCATCGGTCTCGCATGCCCAGAAGCCGTCGGTACACCTGCACCGGGCGCAAAGCGTATGCCCACCTCTGGCGTCCACATCGTAGTATGAGGTCCGGCACTTGCTCTCGTCGGGGTGGGAGCGGTCAAGGGCTCTTCGGCATGCGCGTCTGACCCATACTGGGGGTTTTGAGTTTCTGCTTGGCGTTGTTGCTGCAAAGAGCTTGAATTTGCTTGGTGCAAGTTCAGTTGACTCATTGATGTGGCAAGATCGCTGCGAAAGGTCAGCATTTGCAATGCACAACTGAACAATGAGGAACCCACGTCTCGATCTGTGAGGCTTCTGACTTGCGCTGGTAGGCAAAATTACGGCACTCATCTCTGAACCTGCTGACTATCTTGGCTAGATCGTTGTAGAACTTCCTAGCTGGATCCAGGTTTGAAATGATCTCCTTGTACTTGAAGTAGGCGTTCTCAAGAGCCTGGAGTGCCTGCTCGCGTTGCTTGGTCGACTGATCTCCTCGCCGAGCATTGAGGAAGGCGGTGTTTGCATGCTGCAATCGTTGAATGGCGTCCTGCTGCTCAAGCGCCTCTTCTTTTACCATGTCCTGATCCACATCGTACATCTGGAGTCGCTTATCAAACAGAGTCTCGAATTGTACGGCCTCGATGCTTTGCATGGGGTACTCCCGTTCCAGGCGAGCGGCTTCGCGCAGCAATTCAGGATCTACATGGTCGTCAGTATCAACAAGAACTTTTCGTGCGATGACTTACTAATGTCGTCTTGTTTGGCTTTGGTCCGCAGAGCCTCGACCTTGCGTCTCCTTCGGCTTTCTAGTCTGCTGAGCTCGTTGAAGCAGCCTCTCAACTTTCCTGCTTCACGCTCAACATCGCCAGTGATCGCCGGCCTTCTTCCACTAGGCACAAAATTTTCAAGATCATGATCTGGGCCGTTCAGAAGCCGAATGTGCCGTTCATTTTCTCTCAGCTTCGTCTTAATGAGTTCATCGCTGCTCGCGGCTGCGTTAAAGTAGCCATCAATGTCAGAAATCTGTGCGTATAGTTTTGGTGCAGCTTCTTGAGCGGGTGGTCGAGTCCATCTCTCAGTTCCGTATTTGCGCCGTGCAGCATCATCTTCTGCAGATTCGGATTTTAGTATCTCACATCCTTCCTGGTAAATTGCTTTGTCGCTTTGTTTGAGTTTTTTCGTGTCCTCCATCGAACGATGCAATCGGTTGAGCCCGTCTTGCTGTCGGACCTCGTCGGCGTGAGCAACGAGACCAGGGGGCAGGCCAAGAGGCTTTTCCAGCGCTTGGAGTGAGCCTGGGAGATTTAAACTCCTCAACATCTCGTGGATTTGCGTAGTAAGCGACTCTAACTCGTCGATGATGGTGGTATTTACGAGACGGTCGCGGCGATCCACATAGATGCTCGCAGCTAGATGTACGGAGTAGGGAACCAACTTGGAGAAAAGGGGAGGGCCTAATTCCGAATGCTCGCCAAGCAACGAGTTCGAGTCGGACACTTCCTTGGGACATCTTGAAACGACCATGTTCGCTCGATCGAGGATCTTCAGTTCTGGCTTCGGCGGTACAGGTAGTAGATATATCATATCGTTGTCCTTCTCTGCTCGCTTCAGGTCTTCGGTAACTCTATTCTTCAGTCCGTTCAGGTCAGCAAGAACGACCTTGTTGATGTACCGCTGCTCCTTGAGTGCATCGTTCACACAGACCAGACTGTCACGCAATCTAGCGACCTCCTCGCCATATTTGCGCTTCTCCAAGCTGTCACAGGCAGCTCGATACTGTGCGGCCGCGGCAAAATGGTGGTGCTTTGCAATCATGTGGTGGATCCATTCGCTGCTGACAGAGTCGGATTGCCTCCCAGCATCGCCAGCTTCGTTGTAGAGATCTGACACGCGAGCCGCTAGTTTTGCGATGGTGGCGTCTTTCAGCCCATCTTTAACGGCCTTTTGCCAGAAGCACTCTTGTGCCTGTGCGAGCATTAGCTTCTCCAAGCTCTCCAATGTCATGGTATCCATGTCTTCTGGCGGCGAGGTCCGCAGCTCAGGTATTATCGTGTCTCGCAGATGCACGAGGACTCCGGCGGCGAAGCAGAAATTGTTGGCAGCAGTCTTCAGCCCGTCTGGTGTGCTTCGGTTCGAGGACATGGCCAGCTGCGAGTAGAGGGCGGCGACATTGTAGGTGATATTGGCCAGCTCGAACTTGAGGTTATTCCGCGAGCTGGGGCGGGTCGTGTTGTATCCCAGGGCAGGGTACCAGGGAAAGTCGACGCCAATGTCTATTGGAAACTTGCCGCTCAACCAGACGAGCTGGGCAGCGTACTGCTGTAGCTTCGGGACGTTGCTTGTGTGGGGGTCCTGGGCGTGTATTGCCGTCGACCGCAGCTTCTCGATGGCGTCCAGGTCTTTTGCGAACATGTCTGGGTGCTGGTCATACTTGGAGGAGATGTACTGCTTGATGGCGTCGGAGAGCTGGACCGAGTGCGAGCGGCGGAAGGGGAGGAACAAGATGTTGCTGGCCATGTCAGACGATGTCCTTTGGAGGGTTGGAGATACTTACGACGCCATGGCTGTGGGCGTGTGTGGTGTTGTTTTGGTCGAGAGAGCGCAAGCCCCGCGAAATCCTCGGTGACGTCTGTGCAGGGCAGGGACGGACTGGACCGTGGCAGGCAGGGATGCGCCACAGTCAACTACCTAGGTACGGAGCACTCATGGACTCGGGCCTTCTTGCCAAGCTAGATGAGCAAGTTTTGCGCCACACCTGCTCCCAGTATCACCATTAGCCTCTGCTCGGCAGGCTTAGACGCTGGTGAAGCGCCTCGGGTCTCGCAGTGTGGTGGCACGGCCATATGTCAGCGGAAAGCAGCCGCAATCTATGGTAATCTAGGAAATGGCAACACCATGGCGAAACTCGCGCAACCCCTCTCTCCCTCGTGGTGCCGTAGTATAAGAAGGCCTGGAAGATCTCGGTCAAGCATTAAACTTGAGCCCTCTTGCACCACGAATACAAAAGCTACCCCGCCTGCCAGCCTCTCCACCAGCCACACCCTCTGAATTTCCCATTTCGCATCTCGGCGCGACATCCACACCCACACGACCACCATGGCCGACCACACGTACAAGTTCAACGTCGCCATGAGCTGTGGCGGCTGCTCTGGCGCTGTCGAGCGTGTCCTCAAGAAGCTTGACGGTAGGCACATTACCCAGCGGCCACCAGAGCTGCAGCTGATTCTTGTTCTACAGGCGTCAAGTCGTACAACGTGTCCCTCGAGACGCAGACGGCCGAGGTCGTCACAGAAGACTCGGTCGACTACTCCACCGTCCTCGAGAAGATCAAGAAGACGGGCAAGGCCGTGAAGTCGGGAGAGGCAGACGGCGTTGCTCAGGAGGTATGACGGACGACCACGCGGCTTTGAGGGATTGCTTGGAGTTATGGTTCATAGACATCATGGGTACATCAGCGGACGAGCGAGTGATGGCTGTTTCTAGTTGCGACTCTTCGCATTCCTATTAGGCTCTCTCATCAGGACCTGAATGAAGGATACTTCTCGGATGATAGCTCTGTTCCGTGCACACAGTACAACGTGTGGGGCCAGTAAATCGTGGGCGAAGCAAAGCCGAGTGAGATGTGGGAAGCCACTCTTCCCGCATCCGACATCTAACTGAACTCGAAGGATAATTACCGCATGCCTTTCAAGAACAGGGACAGCGTGGAATCCCGCACGGCGACAGCGGCTCCTTGCGGGGCGGCGAGGTCATCAGCCTTAGGGAAGAATCGGAACGCAGCCGTCATTTCTAATCCAGGGCCTTGACTCACCCAACGCACAGTTCGCATTCATCTCCTTCGCATCTCGACATCCCGTAATTTCATCTTGCCCGTGGCAGCTGACTATCAGAAACCTTCTGCCTGACGCTTGAGGCGCCGCATAGACTTCTGCATACGGAAGCTGCTTGTCTCGAGGCCTCTGCCGAAGCGTTGCATGCTCCTAGGCGCAATATCGATTGTCTACGCAGGCACCGTCTTGTCTGATCTCAGTCAAATGGAACCCTCTACGCGTCCCTACCCACGTCGGCGTCCTTCGTTTCGGATCCCGCGCTTTCCATCCCGCAAGCCCGGCACGGAATTCCCAACCAGCGCCGTGAGAATTGTGTTGCCTAGTAGCCATGGCCACGACACGGGGCTCAGGCACCGAAACTTACGCAACGCTCGCGTCTTCGAAGAGGCCACGACTCGACTCCAGGCCAACCAAGGCGGAACCTGCTAATTCTTGAATGAAGATTCATTGCACCTGGCGCCATTGGCCTGTCGTGGCGGCATTCGGCAGCGCCGTTTGGGGCTTCTCCAACCGGACCCCTGTCTAAGCGAGTTCACCCCCCGCCAGCTTCGATGGGGCTGAGCCAGGTGCATCATCCTGTATACTTCACCGCGCATATCTTTGCAGGCCGAATCAGCGTGTGATTGATTTTGGCGTAATGACCACGCGCAGGCTAAACATACTCCACTGAGTAGGGGACGTGCTGTATATATCCTGTCCTCAGGCCTCCATTTCATCCCACACTTGCACCCATCACTCTCCTTCTACTTCGCATGCTTCGTTCTCAATAGCAAGCTCTCTTGTCTTGTCATTCACTTGCCAGTCTGCTCCTACAACCTCAATGCCCTCTCCGCCAAGATCATATACTCATCTTCCGTCCCAAGCGGATCTCTTCTACTTCTGCACTACCTTGGACTCGTCTGAAGACGACCTGAATCTTCACTATTCACCTCCCTCCAAGTCATCAATTAAAGTTGGAGTGCTGGTGCTGGGGCAAGGGCAGGTCCAGTTGCTGGACTTGGCCGTCGTCGATACCATCGCAATGATTGGACGAAACCGCCTGAGCGCCCTGAATGCCTCCGAGGGAATTCTAGACGAAGCCGTGGATGAGATAGACATTCGATATGTCAGCGAGAGCGGAGAAGGCTCCTTCTCCATCACCTCTGGCGCTCGAATGCCAGTAACGGTGAGCTGAACGCTCGATCGTCACAGCAGACCAACGACACATCCCAACCACCACCACGAGGGACATCTGGGTCAGCGTCCTCGAGTCAAGACACGGCACGGAAGTCAAGCTGGCTCTCGCGCGGATCTAACTTCCAAGGCTAGCCTCTGGAAGCATGGCTTGGAGACAAAGGTTCCTACATCCCTCATCCTTCTACGCTCCGCTTCGAGGACCATGAGAACGCAACCTGACAGTATCCTAGAATTCTTTCGAAAACGCGCCCCAATTCGATGTTCTTGTCATTCCTGGATCATTTGACACCAGAGAACTGTCCCTTTCAGCAAGCACATTTCTTTCATCGCAAACATCGCGCCCGAGTGTCCTTGCGGTGATGAGCATCGCGTCTGGTGTTCTCTCCCTTGCTCAATCTGGCTTTTTGCACGAAAAGAGAGTCACGGGGCCCCAATCTCTCCTTCCCCTTCTGCAACAGCGGTTCCCAGCGACCTCCTGGCAGGACACGCGCTGGACCAGATACGGTAACCTATGGAGCAGTAGCTCGGCTGTCACGGCCATGGACATGGTCACGGCGTGGATGCGCCAGTACTTTTGGGATCGAAGCGAGGCGGTTGAGTGCGCTCTAAGCGCCGTGGGTGTGTCTCGACTTGAGGATGATTACGAGTGATTTTGCATTTGCGGCTGGCGTTTCCGTTTCTCAACTCTTCGCGCTCTATACCCCCCTCTGGTTGATATGGCAGCATATCCCGAGACTGCGGTGTGATTACTGTACCATATGCAGCGCTCGACGCGCCGACTTGTATCAATAGCTGTAGAAATGATAGGGACGTGTAATGTCCATTGGGAAAGCCTTGAATGACTGAGCAGTGCGAAGCCGAGTGCAGGTGTCCCCCTTCCGCCCCATCCGCGCCGAGACTCCAGCAGCAACTTGAGTTTCCATCCCTCGATCCGAACGACGCAAGACGCTTCCCCGCTGCTCGCACGACTCGCCCGCACGAAGTCACCCACTAGCAGACCCCGCGATGGAGCCGCAGACCCGTTCTTTCCCTGCGCATGCACTTCTCCAGGCGTCGGCCAACGGGTGGTCGTGGCTCGGCAATAGGCGCGTCATACGGGCAAGGCCGGGGCGTTGGCCGACGTCAGAGTGGGCGAGGCTCGGTCGGCCACAGGCTCGCGGGTGCGAACGGCGGGTGCAAGATCTGCAGGAGGTGCGACAGACGGTGTGAATGGTGGAGAGTCGGGGTCGTGTGCGTGGGATGTGGGATGCGCGGGTCTGGACGCCGAAAATCTTTGCTGGGCCGAAGGGCGATAAAGCGACCTTGTCTCAACGGCGCATCCACAAAGCCCTCACTCTTTCCCTTTATCTTGACACCTGCTCGCGTGCCCATTCAGACACGCACACACTCCTTGCCCATCTGCAAGTTGCATGCTTTTGCTACTGGCTCTAGCCACTACCAGCGACACACCGCTCAGAAAGCCGGGCCCGGTTCCCCGACCGAGCCACCGACACCGCCGCGGCCTCTCTCATGGTCCTTGCGCTGCGCTGCCGAGAGTCTGCCGAAAGTATTTTCCTCAACTTCCTGACTCTCCCCGTCTCCAACCCCAACCACTCCGCCCGTCAGCTACACAACGCCCACCGAAGCCAATCGCGGCTGCCCCATCGCTTTTTCATCTCGCAACCGCCCAAGTCGATTCGCCGATCGAGCTTTCTCCTTGCCATCGCGCACGCGAGCCACGACAACCCCCAGACGCCACTCACCCGTCTACAATGAAGATCTTTCAGCAAAACACCGAGTTTGATTACTCGTGGGAAGAGGTTAGCACGTCCAACTGGCAAAAATATGGGCCCTGGAACGAAAAGACGCCCCATGTCGTCGCCGTCGATACGCTAAGCCGAAACGTGGACCCTGAGACCGGCATTGTGAGTGAAGTCGGCCTTTGTTCATCAATATTCATCGTTTCTGACTCGTCACCGCGCAGCTTCGAACAGAGCGTCTCATCACATGCAAGCAATCCGCGCCTCGATGGCTGAACCAGTTTCTCGGCGGTCAAGACACCTCGGTTGTGTACGAAACCTCCTACGTCGACCCGGCCAACAAGAAAGTCACAATGTGCTCGATGAATTTGACTTGGAATGACTTGCTTTCTGTCCGCGAAACCTGCACCTACTCGCCCGTCTCGTCTGCTCCCAACGCCAAGACGCTTTTCCATCAGCGGGCCGAGGTTACAGCATTCTGTGGCGGCTGGCAGAAGATAAAGAGCAAGATCGAAGAGATGACCGTTGAACGCTTCCAGCAAAATGCTGCAAAGGGGCGCGAAGGATTCGAGATGGTACTGGAGATGAGCAGGAAGGTGTTTGCCGAGCAGAGGGAACTGCTTCGACTACAACAAGACAGCCAAATCCTGAAGCAAGCCCAGATATAACCGCCCCTCGTCACGAAACTCCCTCACCATTCACCTCCATCAACATCTCGATTCTCCGCTGTAAATACCTCCTCCCTCTTCGGACGTTCAGCGTTTTCAGCGATCTTACACCTAATCATTCCACTCCCCGGCTGAGTGTTGGCGTCTTCCAATTTAGGTCTTTAGATCGGGTGGTCATGTCAGTCAAAAGTCGTTTTCGGGCGTATACACAAGCATCGGTCTGGCGTTCATACCCTCGTACTTCGCACACCCCAAGGGCCAGGGGACGGGGCTTAGACCTGGTTTTGCTACATTTTTAGACGCAATATAGACAACCTTAGAGGTTGATGATATCATTGGATACACGATCGTTAATTTATGAATCATGATTGCCATCATCGGAAAAGTTTTCTCGTGATGTCGCCTAGTTAGACGGTGCATGAATTTGATTCTCAAGCTCTCGATCATGCCATCATTGGCTGCGATTCGAACACCTATCATGTTATCCAACCACGTTCTACTCAAACGCGCGAGGCACGCATCTGCTCCACTCGCCTCGTTTGTACCCCACCTGAAACTCATTCACAGACCTCCGATCTCGCACCCACCGCGTTGTTGCCTCTCGGCCTTAACCATATATTAAGCCCCGCACCTCAATCGTTCTTCACAGTGCATGCCTTGGCTCTTCGATCAACAAATGATATCTCAGACCTGTTCATGAAACAGCTTCTGGTTGAAATATTCCAATCCCATCTCTCCATGCTCATTATGTACCTGTGCTTTGCGTGCACCCGATCTATTAAAACAGCTCATCGACGACGCATGCTCCTGATCACCTATCGTAATCGGTTGTTAAAAAAAAAAAGTCTCCGAGCAGCACATGCTTCACTACATGCAAGCAGAATTGGGCATCCATAGTCCTAATGCTCTGGTCGGAGCATCCAAAACCGCTTTCCAGACGAACATATGTAAAATCTCCGTCAATTTCAAAAAATTACTAGTGCTTGTATTACGCACTCTTTCGCTTGCGGATGGCCACCTAAAAACGAGGTCTCAAACATCTGTGTGCTTGAGAGTTGCTTTGTTAGCGTTTGGAAATGCCTGCTGAAAGACTGCTGTGGCATGCGCTTGAATGCTGTAGGAAGCGCAGATAGCGTACTTTACGCTCGATCGAGCGAGCTCGCCAGTTTGATCTAAAACTGCTTCCTGCCCTCTTGCCATAAGGATCTGTGTTTCATTAAAGAATCACAGGAAGGACGATACTCCTGTTCAGATTTTGATGTGAGAAAAAACTTCAAAAAGACCTTCAATGCCGCAGTTGGCGAGAAAGCGGAATTTGTCTTCGACATACGTTATGTTCATTTCACCTGACATAAAAGTATATAACGCTTGTCGCTCCCCCAATGGGTTGAGAACACTATCACGACAACGCCATGTTTTGCAAAGCTTAGCAATAATTTCTATATGAGCCACCCCGTTCTCCAAAACCGTTGTAGCCTCATCTCATGAACAATCCAAAGACGCTTAGAGAGGAATGCGTTGATTGCGTCGGTTTTCAGGAGCTTCAAAAACCCCCAAATGAGCCAATGTTCTTTTCAAAAAACCACTAAACGACCTTTTGATGTTGAACATCCGGAATCGCTAAACAAAGAAGACGCAGCAAAGCATGTCACAGAGTATAATCGCTGTATGAAAAGAAATTGAGCATTGCACTCGGTCATGCTTTTTCTACCGAGAAGTTCAAGTCTAGACTGCCTTTTGTCATGCTCGGGCCTTAATTAAAATGTTGGAGAGTGATGAACGATGAGCACGACTGCTTGTGCACCGAAATCCTCTCCCGAATGATGCGAATATTAGTAATACCATGCTGGCAGCAATGTTAAATGCTCCCAAATCACTCATCTTGTTTCTTGCTCTTTGATGGAGCTGCAGCCATTAGTGTTTGGATTGATATATAGGTGGAACACCAACCGTTGGAATGATTGCCAATATCGTCATTTGATTCTTGTAGTGAAGATATGAAGCGATGAATCGCTCGAGAAATAGCCAGCTTATGTGGCATGATAGAAATCTCGCGCTTAAAAGCACATGTTGGATTTGTCGGCTTCGTAAGCTCGTATCAACCTTGATCAATGAATCAATGCATGTGGCAATTGAATTGTTTTCGTGATGGAGACGACTGATGGATCATGTGGGGAGTGCGACCGGTTGGATCGCTGCCCCGCTAGCGCTTCATACGCACGTCATCTACTGAACCTCGAGGCCAGCATCTCTCTCTGCTTCAGCCTCTATCGGCGCGTCCCGCATCTTGTTTTTACTCCGACGTGTCCTACGATTAAAGACTCTTGTTCATTTTGCCAAGTGAATGGGTGTGTTTTGAAATTGCCGCAGTCATCCAAAAATCTGGATTTATCCCTCGCTGCACCTTGACATGTGTATGGATCGGAGCGCTTCATGGATTACCTAGATAATCATTAATGAGAAGCGAGGGCAGGCATTTACGAATCGATTTCATCCGATTTGAACGCCACTTCTTCGACCCCTCACAACCCTGCGGGCTGGAGATTAATGTTCGCATCTCGAATCCTTTGGGGCCAATGACACGGAGTGACCTATACGGCCGAGCTCTGTATCATGCTCGTTGCGATCAAGCTGAAGAGCATGACATGGCGACTTCGTGTTAATTGCGATCCAGGGACATTTCCGTGAGATTCTATCGCTGGACGTTCGGAGTCAAATTGTGCGCCTGGTCAACGAGTACAGTGTGCGTTTTGAATCTTGCTTTTACCATCTTTGCACTGCTTCGTTATGATACGCAGGGACTCGACGGCCGCATAACCTTGTGGAGAGGAAGTTGTTCCACGGCTGGCCAAATTGACTCTGTAATACATCTGGTCATCAACGCCCTGGGCACCATACTTTTAAGCTCAAGCAACTACTGCATGCAGATCCTCTCATCACCAACGAGAGGAGAGACCGATCGGGCACATGAAAGAGGCTCATGGCTCGAAATAGGACTTCTCAGTTTCCGGAATCTGAATATAATAGACTTGAAACGGACATTTCTATGGTGTATTCTGGGAATATCAATAGTTCCCTTACAATTATTGTAAGTTGCTCAAGAATAGCGATGCAACTATCGTACAAATCCTCACGCGTGTTCAGCTACAACTCTGCGGTGTTTACAAGCATTGCATCTCCCGGCCCGGCACTTTCTGAAGTATCTGAAGTATTCATCCAGGCGCGGTCTTCTCGAAATTACCAATCGAGCCTTGAGACTTGATTACCTGGATACCCCATATCATCAAACAACTCGAAGGCGTCAATCGAGGTTCAGCGCGATTGTGAGTCACAAGACAGACGGGATCTTTTATGGAGATAACTGTAATCAAACGGTACAATGACGCGTCTTAGCAACTTTGATTGCATGAACGCATATGCGTCGAATATCAAGTCAAGAGGACGCCTACTTCTGGTGACGACTAACAACGCGGACTCAGTTGTATACTGGCACCCCATATCCTCCTCAGTCGATTGGGTTTGCGGGCCAGATGGTGTCTCTCCGCAGTATGAAGGGTGTGGATCATCTCCTATCATCAAGACCCTCAGACCACATCCTAAAGAATGGGCTCCGTTTGGGAGAACGACAGCCTTCTGTGCCAGCGAATCGCTCGATATGTGCAAAGTTCAAGGCAGTCTTCATCTCTCGATCGTCGTGATCGTGGCCAATCTCTTGAAAGCTGTCGTCATGTGCTCATGTTTGGTTGCGTTCAAAGACAAACCCATTTTGTCAGTTACTGATGCAATTGAAACCTATATGCAGAGAAGCGATGGATCAACGAAGGGAATGTCATTGGCGTCCAAGTCAGATCTTGCAAGGAGCAGAGCAAAAAGGCCGAATGATCCTATCGTTCTGGAGAGAAAGCGAGAACGATTGATATCATCAGCATCATGGCAACGGTGGATCTGCCATCTTCTCCTGTGGGAATAGCCCCCGGCAGCTCTTACGACGTTCTTTTTGTTCTCTAACAACGGGTTACAGCTACTTCACGGCACTGATAACTGTCATTATACTTCTACGGAGAGCAATTGTTTCGTTGAAAGATCAGTACATTTGGAATTCGCAAACCATCGCTGAACTCGGATTCTCGAATGTCGACGCGAGAACGCAGATAGTACTTGCGGGACTGCCCACTGCTGGATCCAAAGGACTCATATCCAACGTATTGTTAGCAAACGCCCCTCAATTGATCCTGTCTCTGCTATATCACACATACAACGGATTGTGGACAGTAATGGCCGGAGCGCTAGAGTGGGAGTCGTACGCCCGATATCGAAAAGGTCTTCGGGTATCCGGCCAATCCGATGGAGATCAGCGAGCTACCTATTTTCTCCAACTACCGTATCGATTTGCGGTGCCATTGATCGCCTTTTCGATATTGCTTCATTTTCTCGTCTCTCGGGTCGTATCCATGGTAATCATCGACCGTTACGTTTTCGACCTAGTGCGGGAGGAGTGGCAATTGGCAGAACGCACCGAGAATTGTGGCATATATCAATGTCATTTCTCTCTCTTGGCGATGATTGTAATTATCGTGGTGGGGGGAAGTTTGGTGCTTGCGTTGATGGCGACATCCATGCGCCGCCTTCTTACCGACATGCCGGCGGCTGCCAACTGCAGTCTGATTATCTCTGCGGCCTGTCATTTGCCAAAGGGAGAGGATGGTTACGAAACGAGCATAACGTCCACGGCTGCGAAGCGGGACAGGTGCCGAGCCGGGACACCTGAGGGGTACCTCGACCCTAAGGAAACCAATCTCTTCCCACAAATTAACAATTACTATAATACTATGTTTAGTTTTCAGTACTACCATTTACAAACACTAGAGACAATTCAAGACCAAAAAGTACAGTTATATTGATGTCATTCTACATGAATTTGCAGAGACAATCGTTATCGCGCAAGGCAGCGACCCTTCGCTACCAGGCTATTCACAAGGCTCTGAACACTGTGTGCGTAAGCAAGCCAAGATTGACTTGTGGCTTGGGGCATGGCTAGTGCTCTTTGCGGCTTTTGAGCTAAGCCTTATAAGGTTGGATCGACCCGTTTACGCACCTAAGAACGAGCAAGTGGCAAATCAACGAATGTTGCTTACATGAGCAGAACCTGCTTGAACCTTCGTCCGAGGAAGCTCGCATAGTATATGAACTTCATGCTCCCCGGCCCCCTCTATTCAATAGAGATAATAAAAAATATATAGTAGAGAAAAAGTTGAACACAAATGCTGGAATGTCTCTAGGACATGTTACGTCCCACTTCACACATCCATACTCTTCCATTCCCAACGCCTAAGGCAATAACATTTCCTAAAACTTTTGAACAAGAAGGTCGGTACTCTGAAGGCAACTTTAATAAGTTCTGTGAATTGTATGTTATCCAGGTGCAAGCTCTATCTAGAGCTATACCTTGGTACTGAGCGATCCGAGTTTCTGCACTGACTGACGCTGGAGTGGTAGTCGACTGAGCACTGACACTGACAACACCGCCATCAGTGTTCAGGTAGTTGCCACTGGAGTCGAATGAGATGTGATCGAGTACCTTCTCAACGTCGACTGTCTGAAGGCACTCGCCGCTGTGGGCGTCCCACACCTTGACCTTGCGGTCGTAGGACGCGGACGCCAGCCGGGTCGAGTCGTGGGAGAAGGCCACCGACCAGACGGAG
>ML996117.1:0-70924 GCA_010093805.1 Polyplosphaeria fusca | reverse complement strand
GCGTCCCACACCTTGACCGTGCGGTCGTAGGACGCGGACGCCAGCCGGGTCGAGTCGTGGGAGAAGGCCACCGACCAGACGGAGTTGCTGTGGCCCTCGAGCGTCGACAGGCAACTACTCCATTGCTCCTGCATTCCTGGCTTGATTACTATGCCCTGTGGCTCTTCATCTTTGAACAACGCTCGTATAACACTACGAGTTGGACTAAAAAGAAGCGCGCCATATGCCTGGAGTGGACTACTCTCAATTGCCGATTTATGATATGTGATGAATCGCCGTGCGTCTCGAACCACTTCCATTGTCGAGGATGCAGCCGCTCTCTCCTATCCCAATTAGTCATAATTACATTGTAGGGCATAGGCTGGTTGGGAATTACTTTGATCAAGGCCTCCAGTCTAGACATTGAGACTACGCCCTTCGACATGGTCCTATAAAGGCTTAAAGCCTCAAGCCAGTAAAGATACTTCTTCCTTATGAAACTGTCTACTATCCCTCCATTCTTAAGAACGCTAGCGTCGAATATTAAAGAGTCAGAGCTCCAGTCGCAGAGATGATCGATCCAGTAGATACACAAGTACCACGAAGCTGCTAGAGGATCAGGGTTCGGCTGCTTAGTCTGCTCAATAGAACATCCTAAAGCACTCAACCTGTATACATCTCGTTGTAGTGTGGCAGACATGGCTAGTAGCGATCTAAAGAAGACTGTGTAGTGGACTACTTTGCTTCCGGATGGAAATATTACGTCAAGTGCCTCCCTAAGCAGGAAATCCTTTGCGGACTGGTGCACAAAATATATCGTGCCGTCTCGGATAGTTAGGAGCGAGCCACAGAGGTCGACTATGTCTCGTACTAATCCTAATTCTTCAGCCATGCCGTCGAGCTCTTCCACAAGCGAGGTAAGCTCCTGTAGCGTAACGGGCCGGTACACAACAGCAACTGTGGCGAGCACACGCCTGCATATGTCAACATCGTTTGACTTGTTGATACGCTGTATCATCTGGTTGTAGAGAGAGTCGAGTCCAGGAGGAAACGCTTCTAGCTTCTTGACGATGTTGACTTGCGACATCTGATTTAGATTTTGACAGACTAAGGCCGCCCAGAGGAAGGTGTCGTTGGCATTGGTCTGTAGATAGTCTAGTACGGCGCGTTGCATCTGATCGTTGTACTTCTTGTCTCGCGCCAGCTGCGACACTTTGTGCTCGATATAGGAACGTACGGCGGCAGATACAGAGTCTGCATTCAGCTCAAGGCTTAGCCTAACCTTATCTCCCGCTCGTTCGAGACGCTCCTCGATATCAGGCCAGTTACGGCTGGACATAATCCACTTGACCTGTGATGACGCAGAAGATGTCTGGACGATAAGATCTAGCAGTCTCGGTAGATCTATAATGCATTCGTCGAGTGCGTCGATAAAGAAATAAGCGATTTCTATGCTCGGATCTTGTACTATATCCGTAAAGATATCACATAATGCAACCCAGGCATTAGCGTCTTCGAATAGTACTTTGCCTGTTCGGTCGTGCTTCTTCCGCAGATGCGCGATAAGCGATGGCTGCTGGCTAAGAAGCATAAATAGTAAGCCTCGCAGTACAGCGGTTGCGCCGTTGATCCGTGAGTCTGTGGCCTGGCAGAAGAAGTAGCACAAATGCGCCGTCTTGGCTAACGATGCACTTAACTCGTTAATGATACCGCAAAGCACCATGGTCTTGCCCTTTCCGGGATCACCTTTGATCCATAGCAGTCGGCTTTGTGAGTTATCACGCCATTGCTGGAAATCGGGATTCTGGAGGACCCAGCGATACGAGTCAACTAGCAGCCCACCCTTCGTGTTCTCGATGCGCTTCTTGTCATCGTAGGGATCAGTCAGGCGCAAGTCTCGGAGGCATATCTCTCGCTTGTCGATGACCTCTTGAACTCGTTTAGCTGCATTACCGGCCCCTTCGCCATAGTAAAGCGGAATCTCAACGTCCAAAATACCTAGCATCGAGTATACTTTGTCCTCTGGGCGCTTGGTCTGCCGGCGTTCCATCCACAGGAAACGTTCGTCCGCGCTAAACTGTGACAGGCGAGTTCCTTGAAGCGCTGAGACGGGAACTCCGGTTATTTGCTTGATCTGTTCCCTTAGAGAACTTCTGTCCCCTAGTCGTATACCATCGTAGGAGAAGAACTCAAGCGAGCGAGGGGCAAGGAGCTCTTGGAGCGTCCATCCTCGAGTGAACCATTTGCTTCGGCCTAGCTCTGAATCCCATGGCGAACGAAGTCCATCGACGATACAGCGATCCTTAAAATCTGACAAATAGACATAGCATCGAGCTGCGTTGCGGTACCAGCGAAACATAGAATTAATGGCCTGCGATAATTCGGCAAAGTTCGACTTGTTAATGCAGCAGGTATCCACCCAAAAGTATTGTAGGCCATCGTAATATGCTTGTTCTCCACAGAACTGGAGCTTCTTGTATCCAAGCTTCGCTCTCCCAGTACCCTTTGTAAGGTCTTCGAAGGTGGGTTCTTGCGCATCCTCAAGCCATGTGTGCGACAGGATCGCGTACGGAGGAATCGTCTCGTCATTGGCGAAAACCTCAGAGAGGCTAAATTCGCCAGTGTCGTTACAGCGCAAGAGACGCATAACTTCGCGCGAAGTTGGTAGGAGAATGCGGTGGGGACAGACGTTGCCCGGGGTCGTTCGCAGCAGCCTAGCCCATGAAAGAAGCTCAGCAAATCGGTTAGGTTGCGTTAAGTGCTAGCTATCGGGTTAGCAAGCATACAGCAGCATAGAATGCTAACTCATACTAGAGGACGACATCCGAAGGCGTGAGAGCGCAGCACTAAGTTAGTACTGCGTGCTCTAGGTGGGTGAGTTAAGGTGAGGCTGAATCAGGCTGAGACCGCCCTGTGAAGTGTGTCTAGGCGCCGTGGATCTTCCGTCGCGCCATCCCGAGTTCAGTCTAGCCGCTACTGTATTAGATATAACGCAACCAACTCTACGCTCCATCACAGAGAGCTCTACATGGCTGTAGAAGTCAGAGATACACGGGCACCTCGTATAGCAGTGAACACTTCACGCATAAATAGCTTCCTCTGTAGCTCTAACAAAACCTAAGTCCTGCGTTCAAGAATACTCGTAGACGGCAGTTTTTCATATTCTTTGAAATATTGCGCAAGTACAACGCTCTCACTAAACTGTTTTAGTACATCCGTGCTACCGGGGCTCTCCAAGATGTTGGCTCGGATTCGGGATCCAGCTCCGGTTCCGGTCCTACATTAACGTTAACTTTAGCACTTCAACCATTTACGTAAATGTCTCTGGATCAGGCATACCAGCTTCTTGCATAAGGATCTTGCGCTTACGACCGCGCTTTGGCTTATCTGTAGTAGCTTTGTCCTTCTCGGCACGCTTCGCTCGTGCTTCCTCCAGATCCTCGAAGCCCATTACCTTGGCCTTACCCAGGATTCGTCTCGTTGATCGGCGAACTTTAGTTTCGTTGTTTATTTCATACAAAAACTGGTTTTGCTCTTGCAGGAGGGTACATCTAGCAAAAGAAACATGGGCTGCATTTGCGAGCTTTTGTACATGCCTCTGTAGGCGCTGCTTGCTTGTTCGTCCAGCACAGAAGCGTCTCGGTTGATCAGATCATGCAATGAGGCAAGAGCTTTGGGCGAAACCGGCGTCACTGGCGTCTGCAGAACATCGTCCGGCAAATAAAGCACCTTATCCACTCTTGGGACTGTCAGTTCGACCTTTGGCTTGGGCATGGTCCGGATTACTCTTTCCGGGTTGAATGGAAACAGGCCAGTTGCAGCCCCGCTGGCCATTATGTTCTTCTTCGTCAGCGCTCTATCCCTTGCAGGCTTGTATAATGACGTAAAATGTTCCTTGCCGATTTTATCTAAGCCACCACGGTTCAGTCGTTCAACCTCGTCACGATAGGCCGTCTTTAAAGGAGCAAAGACTCCAACGTCGCACGACTGGAGCTTATGAGAGGTGTGAGAAGGGAGCCGGCACAATACGATGTTGTTTTTAAAACAGAACTCCAGGACTTCTAGGGTCTCATGCGTTCCGAAGCCGTCAGAGATGAGCACCCGTGGTCTTTGATCAGCTCTCTCGTAAGTTTGGTGATGGAATAAACGCTTGAGCCACTCTAAGTTAGTCTTAGAGTCATTGTATCCGTTCTCAGAATGTCCATAATGCCATCCAGGGGTCGGGTACGTGGTCCAGTTGCTTCGATGGGTCGAAGCTGGCCAGATTATCAAAGGTAGCAGCGACCTACCGTCAGCGCTGATGCACTCAATAGCAGTCACCATTGTCCGCTTAATACCTGCGCCTCTATAGTCACGGACGTCATCCTTACCCACAAGGACTTTGACAGACCCGAGCATGCTTAGCATGATCCCAGTCTCATCCATGTTGTATATGTTTTCCTTCCGGACATCCGGATGCTTGAATACCTTATAAGTTATCGACTACCTCAAACCACTCGATAATCTTGTCATATACATTGTTCTCATGGCGTTTCCAGTCGATCGCCTTGACCCTCTTCGCGTTAAGCTCCGGGTGACGTCGTTTGAAGGCGCACGCCCACTTCTCGTAAGGGGGCTTGATTGGCTTATTCGTCGCGGACCGCCGATTGGCGAGGCTGAAGGCTAGCGAAGGTATATGCTTTACTCGTACTGGGCGCCCGAGACGGGACATTAGTAACAAAAACTCAGCCAGGGCTTTCTCCTTCTCGACAGTGAGGTATTGCTGGCGTTGAGTCTTCTCTTGCAAGGACGGTCTTCCGAGCTTACGAGCACTGATGGTAGAGCGGGGGACACTGCTTCTGTCTGCTAGGGCACGATATGAAAGCTGCTTGTCTGCACGAAGTGCTTCCGCTAGCACCTGGCTGGCCGGGTCTATGATAGCGAACGTGGCTGTGGTGGTGAAAGGCGGGGCCGTAACCAGCAACTCCCTCCAACCAGATAATCTCGGATTGTAGCAAATCACGAGCTAAGAGCCTTCAAAACCTCGGTGACGTCTCGTTGTAAAGCTTAGCCACGAAATTAACGTTTCAAATTCTATGGAGATAGCGACGTCAATGCTAGAACAAGGGTATAGCTAAAAACCGGCTTTAGATACTGTGGACGAAACAGGCGGCGATTTGCCTACACCAGGAATCGCAACGGATGGAACGGCTCCAACTGTTCCGGAACACTTGGAGCTCGGATCTATATCCGATTGGGTAATTTTGATAGGTTTCTGAGGGCTCTGACTGGCTGAGTTTGACACCTGCGCATAGGTGGATCCTGCAGGCTACGTGGGCGCGCGCCAAGTACCGGTACGGTATACCGGTATCGCAGGTCGACGTCGCGCGCAACGTCGCAGTCATAAAATTTATCAACACTACGATACAACACCACAACAATAAAGCCGGAACGTAGATCTACGGCGGAAAAACGTAGAGCGGACCTGGAGGATCTATCTCAAAAAAAACCTAAGCGATCAAAGGCCTAGGACACAGTGTCAAGTGGATCCCTCCTGTTGTTACCGGACCCTCCAGTCGACGAGTCAATCCCTAAGGATGTCCCGATACCTACGCCGCCCCCGGTACTCACGGACACTGAGGAAGAATCCACCCAGGATGTGAGCGAGATTTCAGTGTCATCCTTACTGGGCGTTAGCTTTGATTGGGGCTTTGTTGACTGGGAGAGTCTCCCTGGGTATACCATGGACAGGTCCAAAGGACCCAAAGGGGCTTGGTGGTGGCAATTTGGCGTCCCTATTCAATATAAGCGTGGAGTGATCTCAATTAAGAGTTTTATTTGTGAGATCTGCAACAGCAAATCTACCAGATCTCCATACAAGGGCGTTTTTGCGGTAAACAACGGGTCCTCAGGTATTACCAAGCACTTCAAACGGCGCCATCCTGAGTTACACGATCGATACTGTAAATTACAGGAATCTCAGCCTCAATCCCAGCCTAAATCCCAGCCTCCATCCCGGCCTCCATCCCGGCCTCAATCTCAATCTCAATCGCAATCGGGCGGAGGGCTACGCGTTGGCGACGGCAATACTCGGGTTGTACAGCTTCAGGATACGTTTACTGGCGCGCCTGTAGTCTACACTGAGCCAGGTCCCTTTTCGTTTGAGTTTGAAGATATTGAAAACATTATATAGTGTTGTTACAGGCTAGAATCGAACTCACGACTTTTCCCCTACATGACCTGCCGATTCTGATATTCGACGTTGAGAGCCCCACAAAAGCTACGCCCAATGACAGCCCCTAGCAAATTTGCTAGCGAGTTACATAATACTTGGCAAGGTTCCGGAACCGTTCCGGATGCTTTGGAACTGCTCCGTTCCGTCCCGTTCCATCCATTGCGATCCCTGGCCTACACCATTGTTATTTTTCTAGTATGGACCTTAGGCATAGTTAAGTATAAATGTTTAAGAAAACTAGTGATCTGATGATAGGTTCAAATGCCTGCGGGGACGAACTCAAGGAGGTCCTAAAATATGGAGTGTCCCGGCTTAGGACCTGTCCCGCTTCACAGCCTGGGATGTTACGAAAGATTCAATGGGGTGTTACGCACTATGACAGTGACGACGTCGGACATTGTTCATTCTCAACAAGCAAGGTCTCGTCACCGGAGTGTGGAAACATGTACAAGTAAGAGAAGTGGGAAATCTGGTGTCTCTTCATTCAAGTCTCGCTCCGACCTATATCATGCCAGCACGCACCTGGGAGTGCTATCCATCCAATGGGCAAACTCGAATTCTTATGCCGTCTAGCCCACTTACTCCCTTCCGGCAGCAGTGTAAGTCTCTACTTGCGCACTGGTACGACGACCCCGTTGCTTACAATTCCCAGCACTTACTGCACCGCCACCCAAATCATAGCGCCTACGGCAGTAGCAACGATTACAAAGATGGCGAATATCAACATCCACTCGATCAACTCGGCATAGTCATCGAGATCGATATTCCTCAGCCGGTTTAGGAAACCTTTAACCTCGTCTTGCCAATCGTAACGCCTAGGGCCGCCTCCAAGACTGGCTTGAGCGATTGTAATACTACTATCACTGTCGCTGTCGTCGTCGTAGTTCTCGAGTTGTTCGTTTGTCGGTTCGTCGTGATAGCGCTGACGTTCGAGGTCTCGGTCGAGGAGGCGTCGCATTGCAGCTTGAGCGTCATGTGTCTCCAGAGTGACGCCACCATCGCTGCTGCTCTGAATTTTGATGAGCCTGTTTGGCGCCTGAGGATGATATAGGGCTGCGCTCACGGATGAAGAATGCAGGATATCTGGGTGGGTAGGCTGAAAGGCGCTTGAGCTTGCGAGCGTCTGGTCGGACTGAGCGGTAGCAAACGACTGCGAGGATGATGCTTCCATGTTCTGGCTCGAGTCGTGGATTTGCTTTCGGCCGTTGGTCTGGACGGAGGTCTCATTAGCATACGACGAGAATGGTTCCGTCGCACTAACGAAGATGCTGTCGTCGGGCTCTTGAGTGGAATCCATCTTTGTGATTTGTTTAAGTGGAAGATTAGGGTTAGAGAGGAAACTGACGGAAACATTTCAGAAAGTGTTGATGTGGTTGGCAAAAGCTGATCACAAGGCTCGGGCGTTGAGCTGTTTGTGCACAATCGTAGTTCACTTAACTTCACGCGCGGGTGGTGAAAGCGCTCATTCACCAATAAGAACCATCGACTGGGTGACTTACGCAAAAAGGATATAGCGTCGCTCCAAAAGTGTGAATTCTTTTAAATGAGGTTGGTCTAAATGACCTTGCTGCGGTCGTTGTGTGTGCTGTGCGTACAATGTACCGGTAAATGCTCTCCTACGTCTTGCGGGCCAAGGTGTCTGGGGGAGAAGCATACTCTGAACTAACTGCACTTGTTGAGTGCGCATATGGGACCTAGGAGAAGGCTTTGCGCCACCGACCGCTGCTCAGAGGATACAAGTCAACGACCTGGCAAAGCATGCGTATCATTGCCGTCAAGTCGAAATTCTCTGGAACTCGACTGATTTGAGACCAGCGGTTGAAAGAATTAAGTCCAAGGATTCAATCAATTCCAAAGACATTTGCATGCAGACAATTTCGTGGGCTACCAAAGATTCAAATGCGCGATTTCTAGCTGCGGTCAGAGCTGCTCAAGGATGGATATCCAGAACGATACCGCGGTAGTGAAGTAGGGTTTAGTCATCTATATGGCTATACTAAATCTAGCTGTTACCTATGAAAGCAATTTGTGGAGCCATGTACCCTAGTACTAAACACACCTTAAGCCTTTCCCTTCCATGCTCTCTCCACATAGTCTCGCGCTGCAAAACTTGTCCCCAGGATGTCTCTGTTCTGTAGTGCTTGACTCAACGTTTAGGTGTAGCTGCTAGACAACCGGCACGGCATCATGCAGATCGTCAGAAATTATTAGCTTCGCTCGGATTTGTGTAGGGTCGGGCAGTGCGTTCGCAGAAAAATCTGAATGCTTAATAGAAGGCAAACTCGAATTGCCTTCTGAGCACCGAGCAACAAGCATAAGAATAATAATAGACGTTCACATCAGCATGCCTTCTGATACGGTATTCGTGTACGCTAACAAAAAAGTCCAGACTCATGGTTGCATACAAAGCATCAAGTGGTGATAAAAATAAACGTAAGTGATCGAAAGAAAAAACTTCCTTTGTAGATGTCTATGTATCGTCGACTAGTGGTACGGCCGGTAAGGGCTTCTCTGGCAGAGGTTTGCTCGGAAGGGGCTTGCTTCTAAACTGTTCGGCTGATAGTCTTGCTGTAGGCTCGTCCCGATATCGTTCTTCGCCGTTCAGCAGGCCCTCTTCTTCTTCTTCGCCATCATTATCCCTACGCATCTGATCCCACACTCCGTCCATTCCTTTCCAACTGGCCAGGTCGGACTGTTCCTTAAGAAGGAAAGATAGCCTGTACAGGCCGTAGAGGACTAGTAAGCCTCCGAGAACGCTACCCAAGATGGTGCCAACGAGGCCCCAAGGCCATCCGTAGAGTATGTGGCCTATCTTGTTCTTTAATGTCCCGTGTTTGCCGTATTCGCCCCATTGCTCGCGAAGGAATACGATGTGGCCGTCTTTCTCCTTTGGATCGAAGCCGAAAAAGTGGCGTATCCGTCCCCAGAGACCCAATTTGGCAGGCGCTGAGAACGTATAGCTACGGGTCGCAAGGGTGACATCTTGAATCTCCAATCGGTACCTTTGCTCTGGCTCTTCTACGGGCTCTCCAAACAGGGTGGATGCAGTCTGCGAGTCTGCCACATACGGGTCATTTTCGATGGGTGTGCCGTCGACAAGGATCCTTAACATTTTCTGCGCGGTACGATTGAAGACCCAGACGGGATCCACATATCCGTCTTGTCCGCCGATGGCGTCGAAGGTAACAAGCCAGCTCAGTTTGTCCCCGCGTCGATCCGATCGCTTTGCACCGTAGTCAAAATCCAAATTGACACTGCTAGACGACTGCTCCAGATCTAAGCACCAGCACCGACCCGCTACGACCTTCTCGCCATGTTCGCCACAGTGTTTGAAGCTGCAGTCCAGGGTGGTGTCCAAGTCGGCGCGACTAAAGTCCGGATCGACTTGGTCTGCGTAGATAGACGTGGACGAATCGATTGTGAGGGAGGGGAAGATGGACTTTGAGTTCAGCAGGAGGTGAGTACGGTCGTGGGACAGGGTGATGTTGAACAGCTAGAGGGGTTAGACTGGCGATACACGAGCCTGAAGACGACCAACGCACCAAGTCGTTCTCGGCCTGCTCGATGTAGTGCTTTGTAAACGGCCCTTCACCGGAATAGCGCACTACGGGGCAGTCCAAGCACGGGAGCTTTGCAAAGTACAATGAGCCGGGTGTAATGGTTGTGACGTGGGGGAGTGGCTTGTGGCACGTCTTGTTGAGCGCGTCGTCGTTGTACGCGCAGTCAAGCGGTATCTCGGGGCGAGCGGCGGAGAGGGCAAAGGCGAAGCTCGCCAGGGAGGCGAGACGTGTGAGCCGCATGGTGCGGGTTGTCGGGTTGTCGTGGAGGAGGATGAGGAGGTGCGAGTTGAGATGGCCGAAAGGGGATCCACACGACAGCCTGCAGGAACGCCGGCTGTGCGGGTGCGGGTCGAGCACAGACGCCGCTGGCCTTGTCCCCCGTAACCCCTGTAATACCCAACCCGTCGCCATCCTCAGCCTCTCCTCATCCACGTCTGCTATTCAATGCCTGCTCCTACCGTCCCGACTGCATCGTGATGGCGCTGATGAGCTTGAATACACCCCATCGACCACACGTATTCCATACTACCGGACTGTCCTTTCATGGCTACGTTTCGCGTCTGCAGGTGTATGACCTGCCAATGCCGTCAAAGAATATTTCAAAAGGCACAAGTCACGGTTTGGGACCATCCATCGGTGGCTGCTACTTGCCTGCCTGCCAGCCATTTGGTTGTCACGCTTTGCTCCATCGTGACCGTTTCCTAGCAAGCTTTAGCACAGAATATATCTGCCCGTTCATTTCCTTTCTCAATTTCAAGCTCAAGCTCAAGCATAATATTCCCCATTCACCTCAAACTGCATGGCCGAAGAACAGCAATCAGTTTCTCGTCTGGTCGCCTGGTTCGAGAGCCTCAAGCGAACTGCTGCTCTGCATTTGCCCACGTATGACCCTATAAACGCCAACGCCACGCCTCATGAAACTACACCACTGCTCAGCGAAGTGTCAGAGCCCAATGAAGAGGGAAAAGGGAAGCTGGTATGCAAACTTTCACCCAATGCCCGGGTCACGCTGCTGGGGACTCAGCCGCTTCATCACAGCGCTTCTCTCCCGAGCCAATGCCTCGCTCTAACGCTCTAAAACAACTAAGATACACACCCATTCTGTACAGTCGCTTGCCTACGAAGTGCAAACGACGGGCCCAGAAATCGTCGCCAGCAACCCAGCAACAAACGCCCTTACAACACATCGATCAATTTCCACAACGCCCGCTTTCTGGAATTCATCTTCATCCAACTTCGACGGCATGATGATGTACCCTCATAGTACCCTGGAGGAAAATGATGAGCTACTTTTAGATTCACGAAACGACGATGCTGAAACTCTTCACCCTATCCACCCTCCTTCCCAAGAACACTCTGACCTCTCTCCATCTTATAATGCCCAGACGCCCCTTTTACAGCCGTTCCCTGCGCCAGCGTTAGGTCTCCTCCCTCCACGTCGCCGCTACGAGCTACGACGAATAGTTCGTAGGAGGCGAGAAGTATGGGGACCGAGGGCTCAATGGATGAGGAGGCAGTGTAATGAGTGGTTGGAGTATGAAGGAGGTGCTATGGGTGTAGCGTTCAGTCTTGTGATGTGCATGTTCCTATTTGTCGGAGTGTGGATCATTGTCAAGGGAGCTTCGAGCGACTCCATATGAACAGAAATCCCGACACTTGTACGAACATCAGAGTATGGCGACATAGTAGGATATATCTCAAATGAATGCTCATAATATCATGTCCTTCCACCTTTCGTTCATTGAAATCCGAAGTGAGGTTTGAGTTCCTGCATGCTTACTTTTCCCTTTACTGACCAATGACGAGGGAAGATAGGCTTTGAGATCGAATCTAGCTTTGATTCATTACCCTATCGAGAACGGAGCGAGACGGAGAGCACATCTCGCCGTATTCGCGACCCGGGTAAAGACGCTTCGACATGGACACACCAAACCTCAAAAGGCAGCCTTCTCGAACAGCGATCTGTAGATCCCACATGCACCGTAAGCTTGCCTCACAACCCGCACGACCGATATTTTAACTCGATAGTTTTCCACGGGCCATCTCTGAGGCACTTGTTAACAGCGCCATCTCCGACGCCGATGTTTCAACTAAGATTCCACGAATCACAGCCCCTGTTCCCCCACAAAACCCAGGAGCCTTCTTCGCAGTTGCAATATAGCAGTGCAATCTATTCTCCGGCGCGGCTCTCTGAAAAAAGATTAGCGACGCTAATTGCCGGACCACATTGATGAAAACCTGGTGAACAGAAGAGCTAATCGGAAATTGGCACGGAGAGACTGCGTCCGTGATGCTTAAGCTTCGACGCGATGATGAAGTGAGTACTAGAGGTGTATAAAGATGCGGATGTCCGAGTGAGATTTGGAGGAAACAAGCGCAGAGCCTTGAATTTGATCAAGAACAAGAATCATGCTTGTCAAGAACCTATTAGCGGTAGCCGCAGTGGCCTCCTCTGCTCTCGCGGCACCGGCTCCAGAAAAACGTCAGGCCAAAAAGCTCAAATGGTTCGGCATCAACGAGTCTGGCGCCGAGTTCGGCGAGAAGAACTTTACTGGCGTCTACGGCAAAGAGTATATCTGGTACGACCTCAACACCATCGACCAGTTCATCGCCCAAGGCATGAACATGTTCCGCCTCAACTTCCTCATGGAGCGCATCACGCCCGGGACCCTAACTTCCCCCCTCGACCCCCTCTACTTCGGTAACCTCACTGAGCAAGTCAAATACATCACCTCCAAGGGCGCCTACGCCATGATCCAGCCCCACAACTACGGGCGCTTCATGGGCAACATCATCACGGACACCGCGGGCTTCAAGAGCTGGTGGACCGCCGTAGCCGCACCCTTCAAGGACAACGACCTCGTCGTCTTCGACACAAACAACGAATTTCACGACATGGACCAGACGCTCGTGTTCAACCTGAACCAAGCCGCCATCGACGGCATCCGCGCTGCTGGTGCGACGAAGCAGTACATCACGCCTGAGGGGAATTCGTGGAGCGGCGCGTGGACGTGGGTGTCGTCTGGCAACGGCGCCAGCCTCGTCAATCTCAAGGATCCGTCCGACAAGCTCATTTACCAGATGCACCAGTATCTCGACTCGGATGGGAGCGGGACGCACGCAGAGTGCGTCTCGACTACAATCTTTTCCGAGCGACTGAAGGCGGCGACCAAGTGGCTGAAGGACAATAAGAAGCAGGGTGTCATTGGCGAGTTTGCCGGCGGTGTCAACGACCAGTGCGTCACTGCGCTCCAGGACGGATTGAAGTACCTAGCGGACAATAACGATGTGTGGTGGGGCGCCATTTGGTGGGCTGCAGGGCCGTGGTGGGCAGACTACATGTACAACATGGAACCTACTTCGGGTCCTGCGTGGAGCGGCATCTTGCCGAAAATCAAGACCTACTTTGGGTCTTAGATTCAGATATTTGACTTCATTGTAAGATTTGTGGGAAGACCAGACAGCGGAGGGAAACGCCCATCAGATGCTGTCGGAGGTGCCAGGCCTCCTTTTCCAGCTCTGTAGAACAATGAACCCTTTGAGAGCAGTGCATTCTCTCATCCAGATTCGGTCCATCACCTTCGCACAGTCCGTCGACCAGCACTCGAATACATATTCCTTGCAGGCGTCGCAGAACCATTCCCAGCGATGTAGCCATGCGAAGGCCTACTGCTCCTGACACCCGCATGCGATAAACTATCTAGGTTGATCCGAGAGGGTGGACGGGTGAATCTATTGCTTGAAACAATCGAGGATATCGCAGATGGAAGCGGCGCCGCCTGCGAATATGACGCACGAGGGGGGGCCAAAGGAAAAGGAATTGCAGAATGAGTGCGCTCTGATGCCTGCCGAGCATACGGATGGCTGAATGCAGAACCATAGGCTGAATCCCCTCGCCAGGGATATCTTCCAGTGTCTGGTCGAATCATGAAACCTTGAGAGTTGATGTTGCGTGTTTGGGACGTTGTAAAATGTGCTGCAGGAGAGTGTTGCGTGTAAGCGGGCTCATACTCGATCGGCGCATTCCTAGTGTTGCGTGGAGAGTCGAAGAATGAGAGGCCATTGATGCTACGTGGCTCGCGCCAGTCAGTTTTGGCGCGGGCTCTCGTCGGCCTTTGATACTGATAAACGTCGGAAGCCGGCGAGCTGTGGTCTCGTTGATTAACCCCTGCCTTTGAAGCGACTTTGCCGTAGTGCTGACTACTTCTGAAGAACGGACTTACAACACTCTCGACTCGTTGCTTTGGCTGCCGCGGTCGCTGAGGCGCCAGAGTTACAGGATTCACGACAGTCGCACGAGATCCGTCATGCATATGTGCAGTTTGTGGGATCGAGTGAAACAAATTCTGGTGCTCGTTCGCTGTAGCCCCGCGACGTGAACCGGGAAGATGTTGTCGTTCATATCCATTGCTCTGTTTCTTGTCAGTTTCTAGTCATGATTCTGTCCGTGACCCACTTGCACCCAATCCAGCGGCTGCATGGCATTCACTTGCAGCCTCTTGGCCAAAATTATCCAACTCTAGATCAAATCCAGTGTTCCGAGACAACCCGTCGAACAGCCGAATGTATGATGGCTGATTTGGTAGACCCGCCTGTTGGTTCTTCGTCGGTAGATTAGACGGCCGATATCCCGAAGAAGTGTCGCTCCTGCGAGCACGAGAGTCAATGCTTTGGGGTTCAGGCGAATCATCCGTGGGAACAGGATGGCCTGCTGGCAGAGCGCCCGTCATGTATGGAGAAGCATCCTGCATAGTCTCTTCCCTCGTTTGGGGCCTATCGGCCCCGCTTGTGAATGCAACGGGTTGACCGACATCGTGCCACTGTCCGTTGTCACATCCTGGTGCATCCGTCATAAGGGTTTCTCCTGTAAGAGCCGGGCTTGAACGACCATTGGCAACTCGATTGCGAATGCTCGGCCAGATCTTCTTGATTGACTTGATCCTCGACATGGGCTTCGGTGGTGGCGGCATCTGTTCACGGCTACTACCTCGGTTTGAGGGTTCAAGCGCGTAGATTATTTGTTCGTCATGACCGGATACCTGTCGGAGGCGCTTTCGAGGCCGGGCATTTGGACTTGAGGACACAATCTGTCCAAGATTTGCTGTAGTTTCAGCGGATCGGCCTGCTGTATAACTGGATGTGGCTCGCTTCAATGCCTCATTATTCGTTGCATCGCAGTCGAGTATAACGTTGCCATCCCCGTCAAATGGGTACGGCTGTTTATCATACGCAACAGGTTCGAGCGGGAGGGCGAATCCTAGAGTTGCAAGGCGATCCCTCATCTTGCCGTTTTGCCTGTTGCTTGTCAGCCTGTCACATTCAGTAAGTGTATGCCCCACTTACTCTGTCAATTTCGGGAGGAGCTTCAAGTAGTGCTGAATCGCAGGCAGCTTGGCTTTCAGTTTCTGCATTTCGTCCTCCACGGAGCGCAAACGCTCAATCTCCTGCTCTAGACTTCCACGCCGGTTTTGCTCTTCAGAGTTCCTCTGGTGTAGGTGATGGAGCTGGCCACGTGTCTCGTCAAGTTGGAACTTGGTCCTCCTGTGGTCGCTATGGATTTGTTTTGCGAAGCGCAATAGGGACACGAATTGAAACTGCGGTGATGAGGTCAACAGTGTTACAAGCACTTGCAATATACCCACTCTCATAGCTTCCATCTCCGGTCCTGATGCATCAAGCTTGACTGGTGGAGTGGAAAACCAACAAGATGGGATTCCGGGATCAAATTCGCCAGATTTGAAGCCTCGAATGGAGAACAAATCCTTGTCCTTCTTGTCGCCTTTCTCTTTCATACATAATGGACATGGCGCGCGGGGTTGGCTACCATTTCGATGGAAGGGTGGCCCTTTAGGAGGTCACATCAGTCGTTGTACGTGTGGACAAGCATCGAGTATCAGCTTACCTCCGCCGTCGATATGCTTGCTGCAGATGACATGGCAACAGTTGGCGAGGTACATCTTGGTGACGAGGCGCTCCTTTGAGTTGATGCCGTCCGAGAGGCCGTGTACGGATTCCTTGGTACCTTCGTAGATTTCGGAGAAGGTGGCCTGGCAAACGCAGCAGGAGAAGATGAGATCAAGAGGCGTGGCCTCCTCGGCCTCGGGGCGCGCTTTCGTAAAGCCACTCATGGTAGTCCTTTGGCAGGAATGGTGGGATTGGAGGTGGTGGTGGAGCTGCGCTGCGCACAGCTGAAGTAGAAGGGCAGTCGCAACTAGGTAGCGCCAAGACCTGGGACGTGGGCCGGCCGCGCGAAGAGACAACGAAGGTGAACACGTGAAGCTCTTCACGCGAAGCCGGAGAGGGAACACGAAAGTGACGCGGCAACGGACAGGTGATGAGGAGCAGTCGCGTGATAAAACCATCCCCATGACGATTACATCGCAAAGCTCACTTTTGATCATGAAGAAAGCATTATTAATCAAAACAGCAAAGTTGAGAATATGATGGACATGTGATTGCCGTATGTACAAGGCTCGATACTATGGACTTGCCACTCATGCAAACGTCCGGCAAGGGTAACTATTCAGTCATTAGCATTGATGCTCAAGTTCGCGTTCCACAACCAATACATACTCTGCGCTATAGCTTTGCTCCTGTTCTAATTCGTACCTCTTCTTGCCCTCGACACCACTAACATGCAATCCACTTGGCAGTGGTGGCATGCCACCCGGACCCAGCACGTCAGCCGCTAGACTTGTATTCTTCTCAAATGCCGCAGCCAACCCCATTGCGCCTGATTCCTGTGCAGCGACCAGTTGCTTCGTGCCAGCCTCTCCAATGAGTTCCTGCTTTGGAGCCGCAGCGCTTCCAACCTCTAGCAGAGCCACGGCGTCTGCCTGTGTGACGGTAGAGAGCTGAGGATACCGGCGCCGTGCGTCGCGCTTCCAGTATGGGTTCTCGGCAAGATCAGCAGCAGGGACGGTAACCGGATCATCGTATTCCATGGGATCGTTTGCACCAGGCGGGGGGTTTCGAAATTGAGGGTTCATAGGCACACCGGTGGATCGACCTGGATCGATAGCGAACATACGATTGATTAGGCCATAGATTCCCTTGGGTTGGACCGTGTATTTCTATCGTTCAGTCAGGGCCAATTGCCGGCTGGGAGCTCGCGCGGGAAGCTGGGTACGGAGGATGCAGAGCAGACATCTAGACGACGGGTGCACTTACCGAGAAGGTACTCGAGACCCGCTTGACAGACATGTTGTCTACCAGAGCCACCGAGGTGCGGAAAGGAGTGGAGATGGTCAATGGGTAGAGGTCGTGGTTGGGACCGAGAGCCAGACGTTGGCAAACGTGAGGTCGACGATGCACCGAGCTCCGCGCCAAGATCTTAGTCAGCAATCACTGATTCCGACTCGATCTTCTTGGGACTCTTTTTTTCCATCTTTTCTCTGTGTGCGACATGTATCATGGCAGTATTCGATGTCTAGTTTGTTGACCTCTTGTGGACTGATTGAGCCAGTCATCAGGCACCCATTTTCCACAATCATGGCTTCAATGCTCTTTCACACTTCAGTGTTTCACGAAAGCCACGTCTCGATTGATCCTACCAACACGGCAGCTATCTTTGACCGGTTTGAATGGATTGCTATCACTAGAACAATACGAACAGTGTGCCTTGTCTATTGTGGCTGAGTGCGCGTGTGCGCGAAAGCTGTCGGCGATGCTCATGCAAATATCCACTTTCGGGGATTGGAATGCGCACCGCCACGAATTTCCCATGTCGGTGCAACCACCACGGCATCAATACTCAGTCTCAATGTAATATAGATTTTCTCGGCGACGCATTCGGATTTGCGATTTTGCCGGCCATGTTCGTGAAGGCAAGCACTGCCTCGATCCTTGAGCCGGGTTCAGCATCGCAGTATATAACGCCCATTCTTTTGTCGAAGGGTTCCATCCCCACTAACTTCATACAATTAGTTCAAAGCTTATTCTTCTGGTTTTGCCTGAATTTGTCTAGATCTTAAGAGAGATGGACAAGTTCAAAAGTAAATTCTACTCCAAATTTAACAAATCATCCTACTCCAACGGCTCCCCAGAGATCAATACAAGTACTTCTGCATCAAAATATCAACCACCGTATATGGATCAACACAACACATCAGACCAACATCAGCCTCTCCCCCCTAAGAGTCACCAAGAGAGTGCAAGCTCGGCCGTTACCCCATACCCACCACGCGATTCTGCGGAAGAGACCAAGAACTCCTCATTGGAGGACCCTAGATTTCCTGCCCATGGGACTCCAGACATTCGCGAAACCAAGCCTCTCACTGACAAAGAGAGGGAGCTTGAGAAATCGCTTCGAGTGACAGAGCAAGAGAAAAACAAGGCGGAGACGCCTGAAGAGCGTCGCGCATATGTTCGTCAATATATGAGGGACCAACGGGACAAATCAGTGTATATGATGGGGGCAGGAGGGAACCCATTCCAGAGATAGCCGGTCATTGCTTGAGTTGTGCAAAGCAGTTAGCGAGCGATTTTGGGGGGTTATGAACAGTAGTAATTTCGATTAACGTTAGCAGAAGTCTAGAATTTGATTGAACCAGGCCATGGCGTTTAATTCAAGATTCAAGCTGAGAGAGGTGTGGCAATAGGTGGCGCATGCATTATGCGTCGCGCGATGAGCGGACAATGACGTCATGGCATGTTCATTCCTACAGCCTGCTCTTGGTTTGCTCCGTCTCACTCAAACCTCCAATTGACTTACAAACTCCATTCATCTCCTAAACCTCGACGAAAATCTCATCAGGCCGCCTACAAACACAAGTTCCAAACTACCACAATGTCCAATCAGCACACGTCGACCTTCAAGTCGTTCTCCTCCTCCAGCTTCTCCTCTAATATCAACGGCCGTCAGAGCTCGCACTCTGAGACCTCATACTCGGATCCGTCCGGCACAAAAGTGCATCGCACGTCACAGAACCACGGTGAAGAACCGCGCGAGGAGAGGATCCACTATGACAGCTCTGGAAAGATAATAGATGATGGTGGTGCGAGGGCGCGGATCGAGGGAAACAGGGTTGAGGATGTGACAGACAAGGAGGACGCAGAACAAAGGAGGAAGGATCAAGAGTACGAGGAGCGGATGGAGAATGAGTATGCAAAGAGAGAAGGCGGCGCGTGAAATGGTTGAATGCAGTGGAGATTGGAAGTGGGCACAAATTGGATGACCGACACAGCGAGGGAGATTGTTCTGTTTAGAGATAGTCATGTATAATCGTGCATCTTCCTTTCTACAAACATGCAAATCCGTTGAGTATGATTACGCTGGAAACTTGACTGGCAGGATACGGCGCGAAACCATCGCGATATGACAATAAACCTTTCATTTCCACCAGTCAACAGCTTCAAGTACGTCTCACAGTGCACTATTGTAACGATATCCGTAACTCCATTCATGCCCTCGAGGCCCTTCATGGGAACCACATTCCTGAGCCAGGAAGCCAAACACGGAAACCTTCCGCATCCCCGCCAACCATTCCCGCGTTCATCCAGTCCAACCCTGTTACTCTGTCGCTTCAATATCCGCTTAGCTGCTGCGCACTAGCGTTATGCTTCGATTGCCGCTGATAGCCGTCGCAAGCCGCTTCAAGTATACACGCTGCCTCCTCTTTCCACCAGCAGCTGACCCTAGGACTAAAATCTGTTCACAAGCTAGATTTTGAATGATGATGCGGGCCGAAATTTCATGGAAAGTCGAGGGAGAGCGGATGGGGCAGGATCAGGAGCGTACTTAAGTGTGACGGGCCATTGTTGGTGGTACTAGGCATGTGTTGGGATCGTGGATCGTTGTGATATCTATTGCTACGTCTGGTTGGATATTTGTAGCTCTCAAATATACTGGTAAATACTGGAGAGATCATAAAATCGTAGGCGTATCCAGATGGAGCTTATACTCAGGATCCTTTTCTCTCCCTTCCTAGTTCTTGCCGCGAGCTCCGGCATCCTTTTTGCATATGTGGGCATCCCTATAAACTCCTTAATTCCCAAGCTTACCCACTGCCAGGTCCTCACAATATGTATTTACCGCCTCTTCTTTCACCCCTTGCGCTCCTACCCCGGGCCTTTCCTCGCAAAACTCACAGACTGTTACCTCGCCTACTATGCCTGGCGAGGTAGCAGACATCTCGAATACCAGCGTTGCCACACCATTTACGGCTCTTATGTGCGCATAGGCCCCAACTCGCTCTCCATCAACACTGCCACTGCTCTCAAAACAATCTATGGCTTCCGCGCCAATGTCAAGAAAGCCGACTTCTATACCGCATTCCCCGCGAATAAGAACACGGTGAGCGTGCATTCGAGCATCGACAAGCTGCAGCATGCGAGAAAGAGACGGGTGATGAGCCACGCATTCTCAGACGCAGCGATCAAGAGCCTCGAGAAGTACGTTTTGGCGAATGTACGGACAGCGTGTCAGCTGTTAGGCGAGGCGAAGAGCGAGAACGGTGACGAGAAGGGATGGAATCAAGCGTGGAATATGGCAAACTGGTGTAACTGGATGGTGTTCGACATCATGGGAGATTTGGTGTTCGGAAAGGCGTTTGGGATGCTCGAGAGTTCGCAGAATCGGTTTGCTGTTGAGCTGGTAAGCAATGCGGCACATCGACATCTGATTGTAAGCTCTTCTAAGTTTGAATTTTGGTGGTGAAGGTGCTGACTCTCACAGTGTGGAACACATCTTTTGATCCATCGATGGCATCTGGATAAGATTTTGTTCCGGAAGATTGCAGCGCAGCGAGCTCAGTACATGCAGTATAGCAAAGCGCAGGCTATGGGAAGAACAAAGATGGGATTGGACGTCGATCGAAAAGACTTCTTCTATCACCTTCTCAACGCAAAAGACCCCGAGACCGGAAACGGCTTCAGTATGGACGAGCTCTGGGCCGAATCAAACTTGCTGATTATCGCTGGTTCCGATACAACTTCCACGGCCATGGCTGGGACATTCTTCTACCTTGCGCACAACCCCACTGCGCTCGAGAAGCTGACGAAGGAGCTTCGAGAGACGTTTTCCGACGTCGAGGAGATCGTGTCTGGGCCGAAATTGGGCCACTGCTCCTACCTTCGAGCTTGCATTGACGAAACTCTGCGTATGACGCCTCCGGTGGCAGGAGCGCTCCCGCGAGAGATTCTGCCTGGCGGGATCGATATTGATGGCCGCCATATCCCAGCGGGTGTCGATGTCGGGGTACCACATTACGCCATTCAGCACAACGATCAATACTACCCACGACCATTCGACTTCATTCCAGAGCGATGGCTGTCGGATCCAGCCGCAAATCCGCTCCATAGCAAGCTCCCCGAGGCACATTCTGCATTTTGTCCTTTCAGCATTGGGCCAAGAGGGTGTATCGGGAAGGGCCTCGCGTACGTAGAGTTGACTGTGACAATTGCGCGTGTTCTGTTCATGTATGAAATGCGGTGCGCGCCGGGTACGCACTTGGGGGCTGGGGGCGCAGATCTCGAAGTTGGAAGGACGCGGGTGAACGAGTATCAGATTGAGGATCATTTCGCGAGTTCCAAGGATGGACCAATCTTGGAGTTTAGAGCGAGGGTATGAAGTGAGAAGTGCAGACCCGAACAATGACAATAGCACCAAGGCAGCTTTGGATAAGATGAAAATTGCCACGCGGTAGATAAAATGGCAGAGCGATGTAGCATTAAACTCGGACGCTATGAACACAAACACACGCTACACAGATTGAAGTCCTACACGCGTAAGGGTTCGGGTATTAAAATGCTCTCGACCTGGTCAAATCCGATTCAGATGATGACAACAATTTGAAATGAAGACGGAACGCTGACGAAACAAAACATTGAGAAAACGCGATCATACTCTGGCCACCCATCATCTTCAACAAAGGCCTTGACATAGTATTACGATAAGTGCTCACATGTGAACAACAAATCCCCGAAAATGTTGAAATGGATATAACTCCGAAGATGTCGCTTCACTCATCTTGATTGCGATGGCGTAGCAGTCTAAGCAGCGGGTTTGCGCGACTCGAGCTTGCGCGGTGCTTTTCTCGGGGTCGATGTTTGGCTAGGTTGCGCGGTGTCCTTCTTCGCTGCCAGCTTTTTCGGCTTTCTACGCTCTCCATTCGCTGGCGCTGGGGATCTGTTCTCCTTATTGTCCCCAGAGGATGCCTGTCTAGATGACTGAGATGGCGGAGGCTTGCTGGCTGCCTGGGATTTCGGAGCTTCTTTGGGCGCGCTGGCCTGGGGTTTGGATGTGGGGGCTTTGGGCCTGGAGGCTCGCTGTGGCTTGGGAGCTTGTTGGGGCCGAGTCTCCTCTAATTTAGGAGCTTCTTTTGGCGTTGGAGCTGTTTTTGGTTTGGGAGGCTCGCGAGGTTTCAGAGGTTCTTGTCTTGATGGCTGCCTGCTGAGTTTTGGCTGCTGGTGCTGGGGCTGGGAAACCTGCTGGTTCTCGCTTTGAACTGTCTGTGAGCGTTGGGCTGGAGCTTGTTGTTGGCTCTGGCCTTTATCCTGCCCACCCCAAAAAGGCATCGAAGCCCCCAAGCCTCCCAAGCCAAGAGAAGCTCCTTGAGGCATGGAAGGCATGGAAGGCATAGAGGGCATGGAAGGCCTCCAACTCGACATGTCCTGGGCCGTCTTGGACCAAGACGGAGACATCTCATCCGGAGCATCCAGTTTCATCTGCTCCAACTCTTCTTTTGTGGGTGCTTGTGTCTCTTTCGTCTGCATGACCATCTTCTCCAACGTCTTTTTTTGGGCTGGTGTCGATTTCCAGTTTGGAAAGTCTCCAACGATTGATCGAACTCCCTTGCTTGCCATTTCTCCAAGATCCCAAAATGGTCCGTTCATAGCGCCGTACACTGAGCCAATACCACCCCCGAGCAATCCAGTCAGCGTTGAGACGACACCTCCAACCAGTGCTCCTGTTAACTTGCCCAGCGTGACGCCTGGCTGCACGCCGAGTCCGGCTCCAGCAGCGAGACCTTGGAAAGCGCCCGAGCGCGTGTATTTTGCAGCCTTGCCGAAGGACTCGGCTTCGATCTCCTTGTTGATGGCTTTGGCAAGAATCTCTTCCCGTGCATTTGGATCGCCGGCTGCGTTGGCCGCTTGTCTGAGTTCCCACGCCTTTTGGGCCGCCTGGAGCGCCATAGTGGCTGATACGCCTGAATTCTGCTTTATTTCATGCTGAGGAATGGGCTGCTGCTTGTTGGAATTGCCGTTGGCCGTCTTCTTAGTAGGCGCGTTTGCAGTTTTTTGCTTTGCCTGCTTTGGCTGTGCTTGTTGTGCCGACATAGTTGCAGGTGTTATCGAGGTGAGGTGCTCCCAAAGCTGGTAGTGTGAGAAAAGAGAGAAGCGGACGTGATGGGGAGGTGACGCATGGCGGTGCGGAGAGCAAAAGCGGTGTACTTGCTAAACAGCTTAGACAAGTGGACGTGATGCGGGCACGTCATCCACGGTGCTCTAGTCGGGCATCGCCACAACATGTCCCGGCCGTGTGGTCACAAAGGTCTGTCGCTGAGCCTTAGCTGCGCTACCCATGCAAGATTTGACGATATGTTTACCACTCGACTGCCAATCCCTGGCCATCCGAGTGCTTCTCCGGTTGGAAGCGCTGGGGTGACGTCAACGTCCGTGCGCTCTAGCCCTGTTCCATCTCGATTCTCATCTTTCGCCCGCTCCCAAGATGTGGCTGCACGTCGATCGATCCAGGCTGCAGCCTCCGAGGGGAATACGTCGAGAGGATATGTGGGCCAAATTTGGATACATCATACGACGAAAATGCTGAGTCACGTGATTGTAAGGGCAGCGCGCCTGAGCAGCTTCAAACAACATCTACCGCAGAGTATGAGCCTACAAATCTCTTGACTAGACGAGCATGTCAGCACCTTCATTGGCGCTGCTGGGCTTGCTTCCAACAATTTGGTTGTGGATGCTGTCAGTGATGGTGGTGGTGGCCTATTTCGTACAAGAGGAGGAGGTGGAGATGGTGGATGAATCGTATTTAAGGAGTCAGGGGTAGAAAGAGGTCTCAAATTTTATGTAGGCAGGACCAGTCATTTAGTTGTCCGGATCCAAATTGCAAACGCCAGTCACAGCATCGCGAGCCTAACGCGCTAAAGAATTTCACCTTTCCTTTCTAGTGCTAGCTCCATCTCGAACGCTTCCACCTCTGCCGGACCATCTGCAAGGAGACTCATCCATCAACCATCCATCCATCTAAGCCCCAGCCACCATTGCTGCACGCGTAAAAGTCATTGATTCAATGCCTTATCTCCTATTGTGTTCAATTCCGCCGCATTGGGCTCCTCGATCTTTCTATTGACGAAAATTTTCTCAACGGGAAACTGCACGTCACGCCACACGCCACATATCGTTGGGCGCCGGAATGCCAGTAAATCCAATGTACCTTTTATCTAGATCAACTAGAATCGGCCCAATTTGTCAGCGCTCACAGACACGCGTGCGCTCCTCCATATGTCCTGCGGCAAACCTAAATCTCGATTCTTTTTCTCCCTACCGGCGAGCTTTAGCACATGTGGCCAGGCCTAATCAACGGGAATCTCACCCCTTGCGTAGTCAAACTCTAAAGTTTGGAGAACTGGCACCAACGGTTACATACGGAGACCTCAAAGATTACTTCACATCTATTAATGTTCACCTGCAAGTTCTCCTTGGGCATAACCAGTTAAAGGGTGTGCATGTTCGCTTACATATAGTCAGACCCATTTCAACTCTCTATGTCAGTCCATTCGATCTCTCCACTGGCCCATTTACATTTATCACCACGGACTCGCTCCTCTGGAAACGCGACGCCGCCAAGATCGCAAAAAATCAGCTGCATGGGAAATCGATGCACCTGTCGCGGCAAGACTCAACGCGCGCCCTAGAAGCTGTTCCATCTGGAATTCCGCTCTCCCCACTCAACCCAGACGATGCCGACGTGCCACGAGATTCTCTCCTTGTGCCATGTCGTGAAGGGCGGCGGATTTTCATAAGTGGCGTCTTCGGGCGCCATATCACGAAGAGCTATTTGGACGTTAAACAGTCAGAATTGCAAGACATAAAGTCAAAAGTGCTCAAGGCGCTCAAAGAAATTGATGTGCGAGTGGAAACCATGGGACTGAAGTACAAGCGCACCTTTTACAGGGACAGGCGTCACATCCCCCTCATGGATTTGCGTTGGGCGGTAATGGCTGATGTTGAAACCAAGGTGTCAGCAATCAAAGCGGTTAGGCTTCTTCACCAGATTACAATGAATGGCGTTCAGCTCAGAGCGCATATTGTGGAAGAAGATCGAGAGAAAGAGGAGCAGCGTGGCGCTTTGAGGTTGGTGTACTATAAAAAGGCCCAATTCTGGAGGAAAGCGGCTCTCAAGACATGGGAGAGCCGTAATGAGTGGAAGACGATTGAAAAAATATCAGCCACGAAAAAGAAGACGACTGGAACAGAAACGATCACGGACGAGGAGGCGATAGGAACAGAAACTGCCACTGAGGAGGCCGCGAACGCCCCGAGTAAAAGGTATTACAAGACTAGTGTACTGGAGAATTCCGTGAGGATCGCGTACTATACAAGCCTCAAAGCTACGACTATAGTGAAGCCGGAATACCGTCAAGAACGGAAGAAAGAGATTGGGAAAAAGGCAATTACCAAAGAGCTCGCGAACTCTCAACGCGAGACTGAGGATGGAGAAGGCACGGTCAGACAGGTGACGGTCAGAATGATTGGGCCACGCAGGGAGAGTCGACGGTGATAAGGATTCGACGATTCCAAAGGACTTTGAACAACTCTTCCTTGGTTCTGGAGCCCATATATTGACCAACCAAAGTCTGCTGGACTCTCAGGTTGAGACGTGCAGTTAGCTCTTAATATTGGCGATCTGGTGCCTTGACCCTCCGAGGATCAGGCCCATGCACACATGGACACAAGCATCGAAAACGCTCAGAAGGCCCGGTCCGTAGTGCACATAGGACGTCTTCATACCTCACTCATCGTCACGAAACCATGTCAGTGCTCCACGTTGCATCTTCAGGCACCAACACACGAAATATTACATTTTTCAGGCCCTATAACATCTGTCGAAAGCCTGCTTGCCCCTCCAGGACTCTTTGCTTTATTTGCTCGACGACGTTATTTTGTATCTATGATAGGATGAAAGGGGTGAGGAGTTACGTTTGGCAGGTTTACGCGGTTGATGAGGGCGAAGGCGTAGATGGCTGCGAGGGCAGGGAGCAGAAATTGATCTTATGGATGGGGTGGCGGGTTTGTCTGGATGGTGTTTCAGGGGTTGGGAGGCTGGCGTGGTGGCATCGGGGGGCGGCGTCGAGACTGCTGCTGGGAAGAAAGCTCGAAGCTAGGGATCTGGTGACTGTGATATCGGTTATAACAGTCTTTGGTGGAAGAATGCTATACGCATCGGGTAACGCATATTCATCTTCAACAACGAACCAGAATTCTCATGGGCAAAGGGTACCAGAATGCTTACCTGCGCCTCCGCTTGTCTCGATTGATGCTTGCTGCGTGATATCATTGCCAAGACATAGTTGCTGCTCGGAGCTCAACCAGACCAAGCGACGTCGGAAAAGAGCAGATGAACATACAAACTTTGCGTGCACCGAAACGCCCAAACTTACAATGTGCAATATTGACCGAAGAGCCATGCATGCTAAGCCCTGAAGTGTATAGTCTCCTTTAGGGTTTGATATTCCAGACAGTCTAGGGGTGCACTTTGCAGCCGCTCTCGCACAGTCCCCTTATTTCAAAGCCAAATGATGCACGGTTTACAATATTTCCAGATGTGTTCCAAACTCTTGTACGCCAGCTGTTTTATTCAACCTATATTCAACTTATGCCCAAGCGCTCTATCTCCATCTCTTTCAGCACTTGTCTTCCCAACCAACCCCATTCGATCTGAGGTCCCAAACCACCATTAACGTTAACGGAGTCAATAACTTGGTTCGAAGTTTCGAGAACAATGAATCAACCCATAAGACGCCGTCGGGACCTCCCGCCATCCACACTGACGGTATTATCTGGTCCAATCGAGATGGAAAGGCTCGAGCTATCATCTTCAGATTCGCCCCGTCGCCGTAGCCCAGCACCTTGACTCTTGCTTCTCTCTGGATTGATCACTAGCCACGTTGATCCTCCATTCGGGTCGTCCTTTTGCGAAAGCTGGAGTTGAGGGCCACGTCCCCGGGTCCGCGGAGACTTGGGCGGAGGTGGTGCTGTGAAGAGGGTGCCAAATTTCGCCGTCTTCAGCGGCAGTGAGGTCAGTGAGGCAGGCAGTGGAGCGGATTCGATAAGCGTTATTTTGTCGAGCGGGAGAGTAGAGAGCAAAGAGGAGGGAAGGTCTGCTGGCGAGCACGCGATGACAACGTGCCGAAGGTGGCTGTTGGAGCTGTAAAATGCCAAGTTCTCTGTTGAAGACTCAGTGAGATGGGGATCGAGTTGATGGTACCTAATGCTTACCTCGCACCTTCCTCCCAGCGCCCCCCTCTTTACCGACTCCGACATCGATCCAGTCGAACGATGAGATTCTTCCGCAAAAGCCCGTGGAGAAGGCTCGAAGCTGGCCCAGATTTCGTACTTTGTCTTGCCGAACCAGGTAATTAGCCATGCCTTCAAGGTTCGCGTAAGCCCTGACAATGATATCGATGGAATCTGCATCTTCAAAAAGTGGCCGCAGGTACTCTCGCATCCGGATGAGGAGTTCGTCGGCGAGGGACTCTCCGCCCTGGGCGCGGCGTGTTATGTATTTGTCTTGAAACTGTAGGGGAATAAGTGTTTCGTAGCGAGCCAGGTCCTTGGGTGTGATACCATAAAGCCTTCCGCGTCGGCATCGATGAGGACCAGCGCAAACGGCCGTCTTGCCTGAATACAATTAGTATCTAGGAACTATAGACAGACATGCATAGCGCGTACTTGCTTCTGAGCTAGAGCGGTCTCCTTCTCCTTTGCCTCCACCACCTCGGCCTGCAGCGTCCGTCGTACATTCTGCTCAGACTCGAGATCTAAGCGCGTCTGGGCGAGCTGGGATTCGCAGGTCTCTAATTTTGCAAGCAGTTCCTTGCACAGGCGTCAGTATCTCCACTCTACATGGCGGATGAGAAATTGGCAGAAACGCTGACCTCGATGAGCTCGAACCTCTTCTCTTCTAAGATTTTAAACTGTGCCAGACGCTCGCGGTATGTTGTCGGGACTGGGATTTCTGCCATTCTGTAAAATTAAGATTGAGAAAGGCGTGGGATCGTTGGAGTCATCTTTGTTTTGAGGCAGGCGGTCGGGTTTCGTGCTTGGTGGCTCTGCACGGGGGCCCGGTGTTGATTGGGATTCACAACGTAGCGAGCCCTCATTGGTTGCAAGAGTGGATCTCGAAAACATGACTGGATGCCCCAGCTTTGATCTCACCGGATGAAGAATCATGTGCAGGCGCGCGTCTGAGTTGGCAGACAAATAATAAATGTGCAACGCGGTCCGAGCCGAAGTGGTGGCGCCGACTGCGACAGACGCTGGAGCTGATCAAGTGAACAGCAATGAGATCAACAGAAGCTGGATATGGCACCACAAGCACGAATTTGTGAAGAGTGCGAGGCGATATACCTTCATACCTCGACACCTGCCAATCGAATGGCGATGAGTCGTTGCCTGTTCGTGAATGCAAAGCGGTTCCCCTCGCGGTCCCCAGTCTCGGCAAGTCGACTGTCATATGGCTGTGACCACTTACTGTACACGGAGAGAACAGTGGAGTTGGCCGCCAACCGATACGCTCCAGGACTCAGGTAATTACGTGTCTTGTCATCAAGCTCCTCACGTGACATTCGGTCCAGAGTGTTGAAAGAGCTGGAGCCCGAGGTTTCTTCCGAGAGACGGAAGATGGAATTCGGCAAGATTGGCTGGCCATCAGAAGACGTCGAGACGACGGCCCAGAAGCACGTGGGAATGTCTTGGAGATGGGGTTCCGCGGGGCTCGCCAGTGGACCTCTTCATTTCCCCCCCAAGCCTTACTTTCGTACCCCTTGTAGCCCAATTGAGCGCATCCAGGAGCGGGCCGTGTCCCTTCCGCAAGCCGCGAGCATGACCATGACGAATCGAGCAGGCATTGCGGCAGCCATAGTCTAGCCATCACATCAACTCGCTTCGACGTCAGCCGCCCCACGCTTGGCCGTCCCCTTCTCCGAAGTTGCCCTCGCCCCGCCCGCTTGGAGAAGAGGTGGCAGCACATTTCCTCTGCGGCTTGAAGAGTTGCACCAGGACTCAGGAGGAGCAGCCATGGCTCCCGCGGGACAGATGGTGTTGGGCAGGGACGGGTTGGGTCGTGGGCCGTAAATAGCACCTTGTTGTCGCAATCTCCACGTGCGAAGACCCCGTACACAGGACACTGGATTCCCGCCCACGTCGGATTCGATATTGCCTGGCGTTGCTGGCGAGGAGCGGGTGCACTGGACCAATGGACCCCCCAGTCTCGGCGAAGCAGATGCCTCTTTGATAGACTTTTGCCGGCCGCTGGTGTGGGTCACTCCCGGCAAGACGGGTTGCCCTCGCTCAGTAGTCACTGCGCCCCAATCGCGCGCATTCTCAAGCCTCGGGCTCATGCCGCCTCAAAAAGAAGTCGTCTGGGGGACCTCCTCCAGCTTCACGCCCACCTCGCTCCCCGTGGCCGCTCATCGACGCAATGTACGCGCCCAATGCCGCCGGCGACGACGACGACAACATCAGCTCTGGCCCGTCTCTGGAGATCGATGTGAGTCCCACGGTGCCGCCCAACCATCTTGCCCCGCCTTTGCGCCTTTGCGCCTTTGTTACAGTTGGCTAACGGCCATGTCTTGGCAGAGCGACGAACGCGACTCGGCCTTTGGTGATACAGAGTCTCGGTACTGCATATATCTCGTCTCCCCCTCGCCGCTATAGACGCCTGACTGCGCTCCAGGCTGACCATGTCCGTCACCGACTCGGTCTACGACTATCGCTATGAGAACGGCCGAAGATATCACGCCTATTCCGAGGGGAGTAGGTCGCACCACGTCCCGCATCCACTTCAGCACTAACGTCTCGTCAGAGTATCCCGTACCAAATGACGAGGTATGCCTAGCCTGCCTGCATTGTGCCTGAGTGCATGCGCTGACCTGCCACCCCAACAGGTCGAGAAAGATCGACTGGGTAGGTTGCGTGCTTGACTCCACTTTCGCCCGGATGCACCAAGCTGACAAGGTTAGACCTCCAGCATCACGCCTTCCGCTTAACACTCGACGGTAATCTGTACCGCGCGCCTATCCCCAAAGATGTACAGAACGTGCTTGACGTCGGAACGGGCACCGGAATCTGGGGTGAGTGCATCCTTGACCAAGCCTTCGCCTGGCTAACCGTGCGAAGCAATCGAATTCGCAGAGTGAGCTAAACAGACCCTGCTCGATTGCTGAGACTGATAACAGCAGCGAACATCCTTCTGCCCAAGTCATTGGGACCGACCTTAGCCCCATCCAACCCACCGATGTCCCACCAAATTGCAGCTTCCTCATCGACGACTTTGAGAATGATTGGATTTTTCGTGAGCCGTTCGACTATATTCACACTCGAGCCATGGTTGCCGCAGTGAAGAACTGGCCTCATTTCATCCAACAACTCTATGCAAATGTCAAGCCTGGAGGGTGGGTTGAACTCCAGGAGATCTCATTTCCGCCTTTGAGCACGGATCCATCCATAACGGCCGAGAATTCGCCACTCCTCCGCTGGTCTGATCTTTTCCATGAAGCTGCAAGCCGCATTGGATTGGACGCTCAGGGTCCCATGAAGATTGGCCCCATATTACGCCAATCAGGCTTTGTTAACATCACCGCGAAGACTTACAAGTGGCCCATTGGACGGTGGGCCAAGGGCGATAAAATGAAGTTGCTGGGCAGGTTTTGCTATGAAGACCTCCTGGACTGGCTGCCGAGTAGCTCGCTTGGATTGTTTTCCAGGGTTCTGAAGTGGAGTAGAGACGAGATCGAGGTCTTCCTGTCCACAGTCAGGAAAGAATTGAAGGAGGAAAAGCATCGCCACTTCTATGCAAATGTGTAAGCCGACACCTTCCCCCTCCAGGTGCAATAGGCTGACTGTTAAAGCATATTCTGGACTGCACAGCGCCCTGAACAGTCGAGCACTTCATATTACGATCAAGATGTACGTCAAGAGGAGGAGACGTTGGAATCCGACGAAGAACGCACCCAGCGCCTCAGGGATACAGATGCAAGGGATGCCGCAGAGGGCGTGCAATCTCCAGGAGCACTTGCTGCGACAACGGCTGATTTGTCCATCGCCTCTCCACCGGCTGAGACACCAGTAGGGACAGCACCTTCCGCAGCCGTGCCTGAGCCTGCCCATCATGAACCCTCATATCCTCCCAAACCTTCAGTCGCCGCTTTCAAGGACTCCCTGATTTCACTAGCCTCCGAAGCGGATATCCCGAACTCCAAGCAGGCAACGCATACCGAATCGTTGGGGCAAAAGGATGATATCACTACTAAATCAGACATCCATGCACAATCCGCGGACGCTAAAGACCAAGCTGCTCTGCCTTCCAAGTCTGGCGAGGCCACCAATGCGCCTGCATCTAGCGAGAAGCAGGAAGCAGCATGATAGAAGAAGGTATAGCACGCTGTTGGGGTTCATGATTCGGAACGTATTGCAAGTTGCACCGAGTCTTTCAGTTGGACGTTTCGAGGCCAGCTTGAACCCAGAGCGGCTTGGGGCAGGGAAGGTCTCATATCGGCGGATGAATGGCTTGATACCCCGGAGTGCATGGCCGGACATGTTGTTAACATTTAAAGCGTTTGCGTATTCTTGCAATCATTTCATTCTCAAATTGGCCTCAATGACGCTCCACTGAAGCTTGTCTCGGTAGGTTTAGCCCGACGGGATGGTCTGTGCCGCTTACCGAGGCTCCGCAAGCTGAGCTGTCGAGCCGCGAGCCATAGCAACCGCTCCCTCAATTCCACAATGGCAGACATGACTGCGCGTATATCTGCTCTGAAGTCTCTACTACCAGAATTTGAGAATATCCTCCACACCTTTAGCTCGTCGTCGGCCAGATTCCGAATCGTGCGAACCGTGAACCCTTCCCCCTCCGTGGCGCTCAAAACCCTCTACATCCTCGACTCGTCCTTCAACCCGCCCTCAGTCGCCCATCTCGCCCTCGCCACTTCCGCCTTGACATCTGCTGCATACAATGAAGCCACCTCATGCCGAATGCTCCTTCTTTTTAGCACACACAATGCCGATAAGACACCCAGTCCAGCTGCCTTCGTGCAGCGCATCGCGCTGATGACCATGTTCGCCGAAGACCTTTCGCAGAGTCTCGCACCTTCTCCACACGACTCCTCTCAGTCTGAGCTTTCGAATGTATCAATTGATATAGGCCTCACGAAAGAGCCCTATTACACCGACAAGTCGAGCGCGATAACAGAGACGGACCCTAACCCATACCCGTCGAATCCGAAGCATATACATTTGGTTGGATACGATACCTTGATACGCTTCTGTAACCCGAAATACTATCATAGCCACAGTCCTCCACTATCTGCACTTGCGCCTTTCTTCAATGCAGGGCACAAGCTGCACGTAACTTTGCGGCCATTCGACGAGGATGATAGTTCGTCGGCAGAATTTGGGACCGTGGCTGATCAACAACACTATCTCCAGCGATTAAAAGACGGCGAATTAGAAAAGGCCGGATTTGACACGGCGTGGGCTGGCCACATTGATATAGCTGAACCAAACAAAGGTTTGGGAGTCAGCTCGACAAGGATACGAACTGCTGCGCAGGAGGAAAATTGGACCGGCGTCGGGCAGCTGTGCACTACGGGTGTTGCGGCTTGGATAAAGGACCAAGGAATGTATAATGGGGACACAACTGGAAAGAAGATAGGATGAAAATGTGAATCCGGCTATATTTGTCGACCGCATTGCGAAACATTCGTTGTGCTGGTAAGAAACATAACATTGGGGCGCATCATGGTTAAAGCAAACAGAAGTAGGGTGGGAATGGGAAACCCCAATGCATCCCGACCCAGGCGTAACTGAAACCCCATAGTCATGCACGCCGTCCAGCGTCCTACTGGCGTAGAGTTGAGGAAGTCGTCCACGGGCACTATGGCACTTGCCGTAGCCGATGCCCAATGTTTGCCTCCGTCTAGCATGGCAGGCACGACTGCAGGACCCTTTCCGTCTTCGCATCAGCCCAGCTGTTCATCACACCACATACTCCATCCCCAGCGCCCTGCTTCGTCTATTGGGTTTTGTTTGTTCACGAACCCTCCCAGGTTGGGCCCCACACGCTCGCACGGCATATATGATCAATTTTCGTTGCCACAGACACCTTGAAGAGGTACTTGCGGGCACATAGTCAACGAATGAACAAATATGGCCTCAAAGCTCTGTTGTACAGTTGAGCAAGAAAGCAGACCCGACTCCCCCGATCTTCCACCCGCTCGAGTGAGCGAGATAACTCCAGCGAGACAGCCTTTGCTACTCAAGAGGCCGGGCTCGTCGGCATCGCGCTTCACGAGTGCACTTTCAGAAGACCTGCACGAGCTTCGACAGATCTTCGACAGTGCTCAACACGTAAAGGCCACGGAGAATTCCCCGCCAAAACTTGGAATTCGTATCCCTCGACCTTCGATTCACAGTCTACATAGGGTCAAGAGCGTTCAAGCATTCATCAAACGGAAACTGTCGAAAGACTTAACGAGCTCTACACCTCCATCGCGTTTGGGAGACAGTGGGAAGCAAAAGATCACGGAAACAGAAGATGTGGACACAATGATCAAAGTTCCGAGACATGGTCCGAATCTGGAGCTGAAAATCACCAAAAACGATCTGAGAAAAGACCTGTTGAGCGATAAGAAGCCAGCTGATGGCGGGTACGATTCAGATGCCGAGGTCTTGGATGATCTTGCTAGGAATATTGGGAAGAAATCGCCCTCCAAGAGGCCGAGTATTCATAGCATAGACTGGACTCCGTCCCCCGGCGGGTAAGGTGATCAACCAGTTGACGTCCGTCATTTCTAACTTCAAACAGCAAATGTACTCCAGGATCTTCGAACAGTCTCGTTAGCAAGGACCCACAACCCGAGAAGCAGTATTATCAGCTTGAGCGTCCGCCGACCGCCAAAACCTCCCTCATAGCAGCATTCAACCAATTTACCAGCTCGCCGAATCTGAGACTTGTTCACCCAGGTGAACGTGACCGCAAATTGAGGCGGTCACATTCTGCTACTTCTATCGAGCGTCGAGCAGCTGAAGAGCCTCCACTGCGACTGCCTAGCATCACGTCTGATGACGCTGTCCCATGGTCTATCTCGATGCAGGAGAGTCTTCGTCTCTCACAGTTTCCTGCCCCTCCAAGCTTGAAGTTTCGCAAAGATTCTTTACGCGAGAGACTCCATCCAGCAAGCTCAGATAAAATTTCGAACTTTGGCATCTCGAATCATTCCACACTCGGGGGTGGTATACAGGCCTTGCCTGCAACCGAAACAGTTCCATTACAAATTCACATCCAACAAGCAACGTCTCCTCGAGCGTCAAGCTCCATCAAGATCAATGCCGCCGTAACACAAAAAGTCGACGGCTCACATCCAGCTGAGAACAATAGCGAAGACATCAATGACGAAGGCGATGCAAGCAATTCACGAAGTGCTCGGAATTCAGTACATTTGTATAGTATGCGTATCTCACACCACCTACGCTCGGGGTCATTGCTCTCATGGAATACTCTTGCCGATGCACCCGAGATGCCCACTCCTCCACGTCATCACACTATGTCCGATAAAAGCAGGAGCCCCCAAAGGCAACAAGTCTCAGAGCATGCTCGTCATGAGAGACTCACCTCAAGTAGTGGATTCGCAAGCTCCAGAGTACCTAGCAAATGGGGAAAAGTGCTTCGTTCTGACCGTGGGATAAAAACTGATCTCGAAACCCGAGAAGACAAGTCCTCGATCTACTCAAGTAGACCACAGAGCCCGCCAGACAGTTTTGGTCATTCACGAACCAACCTCTCACTGAATGATGTTAATGCCATGCCAGCGAATAATAGTGCGGGCGTTCTTAACGATGTCGACTCGTGCCCTACAGACGAGGAAAAAACACCCAAGGCTCCAAACCGCCATGGCTTGACTAAATTGGAAGCTACCTCGAAAGTCTGCGCCAGTGAGCCGCTAATATTCGGCCCCATAGCGCGCAACAACAGTGTTTCTGCGACCAAGAAATCCAAATTCCGGGAAGAATTCAGTCCGTCGCCACCAAAGAAAGCTTCCACGACTTCTCTTCTAAAGTTCTTGCGACCTCGAAACAGTGTTCGCAGTCGGAGCGACACAAGTCTCAAAAACTCAAATGTCGATGGCGCCTACGACGTCGATAATTCGGCCTCTCGTGAACGCCGTGTATCGAAATCAATGATGAGCCTTCAAGCTGAACAAGCCGCACTGGGAAAAGACAAGGACGCGATACCAATTTGGGAGAAAGCTCTGAAAGCACACCAAGAAGAAAAGGCTTCGATGTTTCTTCCCGGAAATAAGTCACTAGCTGTCCGTAGCAGTCCGTTCCGCGAGCGGAATTCAAGTTCGGCAAGGCCTGGTATGTCAATGGCTCCCATTTCTGTCATATTTTCCCATAAATGCTGAGACCTCGTTTACCTAACTGCACACTATATAGTGTCCTCTGCCGGCGCACAAGAGATTCAAGAGTCATCCAAAACCACCCGTAACCGCCTTTCGCTTCCGACCATGCAAGGTTCATACTTTATCGCAAGTCCATTCGGAAGAAGACACGCCGTTATTAGTCCGAATCAAGACGACGATGCTAGACTAGGGCAAGATACGAATATCGATATCAACAAACAGAAAGATAACAAGGAAACCATCGGAATATGGGGCTCCTACCCCAGTCACAGCCGGGATGAACGCACTGCTAGTGCTGGATATGCGGATAGCATCCATTCGCGAGACTTTGCACTCGAGGCAGCGATTCGATTCGCCAAGGGCGAAGACATTGATCCTATTGCTCGGGCTGAATCTCCGGTTACAGATCGTGACAGGAAGGGGAGGAAGCGTGTGGGTAGTGGCCGCATGGCGAAAAGCAGCTCTATGACCTTCGGAAAGACCTTCTTGAAGAATTATACAAAACTCTTTCGGAGTCAAAGCAGCGAGTTCAGGCAGCATGGCCACGGCCATCGTAGCTCCGTCGCCACTGGCGGCATGCTCGAGTATCCGGAATTGGAGATTGTGCCTGGTGTCTGGCACCGTGGAATCACCGAAGCATCTTCGCACGACACCGACATTCATGAGCCGATCGGCGACAAGACGCAGGAAAAGATGAAAAGCGTAGATTCGCAAGTCACACTCCGTCCACGTCGAACCAGCGACCCTCTCCCCGCGGAGTCCCCCAGCTCCCTAGCTTTCGATGGCCTCTCAGGTCAGAGCACAGCTGCTGATCGCGCTCGCGTTTGGTCGGTTTATTATGAAGACTGCATTCCCCACTTCCCGAGCGTGTCCATGGACCTCGACCTCTCGCTTCAACTGTCCGACTTTTCGCCCGCGCGTCCTGTATCTCGCCAGGTCTCGATGCTGTCCAAGACGATGCCGGCTCGGATTCGACACAGCCGGGCGGAGAGCAAGGTCAGTAGAATGAGCTTCACGAGTGGGGTTCCAAGTTGGGATGAGGACGTGGACGGCCATGATGGGATGAGTATGACGAGTGTGAGGAGGAGTACGTTGGAGCTGATGAAGACTTTCAAGGAGCAAGGAGAGAGGGATATGGAGAGAGTCTTGGAGCTTGCCAGGAGTGAGACGCTAAAGCGGTAGAGAGAGGTTTGGTGCGGTAATTGGAGAATTATGAGGTATGGTGTGTATTGATATGCAGCGCGTCAGGAGGGAAAGATGTGGTAGCATGATGACTGGGGGTGCTTGGAGCGCTACGAACGAGTGCCTCTCATGTCACACTAGCATCGCAACATAGCAAAAGGCATTCTTCAACGTCTTTCTGCGTTGTATTTCTGGATTGTCAGTAGAATCGGTCCGAGAGTATATTGAAGGTGTTGAACTTCCTTTCCATTCAGAGCATCTCACGGAGCTCTAGGGTACTACTAGCTTTAATCTGATCCCACGCCAACACCACCCTCCTCCCGCGTCTATCTGTCTGAGCGCGGAAAGGAAAAGGCCATTTGTATCTAATGCATGTTGAAGTTTTTGTCTGCAACCACATTGCCCGACGACACACGAAACGCCCCCCTTCTCTCCCCCCAAAAATGAGAGTTTTGAAGACCCGTGGATAACGCCATGTACTAACCTGTCCTTACCCAGAAGTTCTCGTTGTATTGAGAGAAACTTATCGCCAGTCTGTTGAATGAACGCCGATGTTGAGATCGCTCACCCATACACACCCAGACACACACACATCCAGATGACCCCCTGATGCAGGTTGAACTTTTTTTGGTATCACATAACACATAGACACATTACAAAGCGCAGCTGTTGAGATGCTGCTTGTGCGCCTCGGGCGTTGTTAAAATGCCCGAGACACAAATCAATTATGGCGAGCTACACGCACATTTAGGCGTGTTTCTCGCGGTAGAATTTGGCGGCGTTGACGAGATTGGCCAACGCGGCCTTGGTCTCCTTCCACTGCCTCGTCTTGAGGCCGCAGTCGGGGTTGATCCAGAGCTGCTCGGGCTTGAGGAACTTGAGCATCTCGGCTATGCGGTCTTTGATCTCCTGCTCCGAGGGGACGCGCGGGGAGTGGATGTCGTATACGCCGGGGCCGATGTGGCGCGGGTAGGCCGTGTCCTCGAAGACCTTGAGCAATTTAGCGTCCGACTTGCTGTTCTCGATGGAGAGAACGTCGGCGTCGAGAGCGGCGATTGCGTGGAAAAAGTCTTGGAACTCGGAGTAGCAGAAGTGAGAGTGGATCTGGGTCGAGTCCTTAACGCCAGCACAGGCGAGTTTGAATGAGTTGACGGCCCAAGCGAGGTAGTTCTCACGCTCGCGGCCAGAGCGGAGAGGAAGACCCTCACGGAGGGCAGGCTCGTCGACTTGAATGACATAGACACCGGCGGCTTCAAGATCGACGACCTCGTCACGAAGGGCAAGAGCAAGCTGCTGAGCCTGTACCGACTGATGTACGTCATCGCGGGGATAGGACCATCGAAGGCAGGTAATGGGGCCCGTAAGCATGCCCTTCATGGGCTTCTTGGAGACGGACGCGGCGTATTTCGACTCCTTGACCGTCATTGGAGCAGGGCGAGACACATCACCAACAATGATCGGGGGTCGGACGCAGCGAGAGCCATAAGACTGCACCCAGCCGTTGGTGGTGAAGACGTACCCATCAAGGCGCTCGCCAAAGTATTGAACCATGTCGTTTCGCTCAGGCTCGCCATGGACGTAGACGTCAAGGCCGAGCTCGTCCTGGATCTTCACATTGTCATCAATCTCCTTGTTGATGAAACTCTCGTACTGCTCGGCGGTGATTTCGCCCTTGGTGAACTTGTTACGCTGAACACGAATCTCCTTGGTCTGAGGGAAGGAGCCAATGGTTGTGGTTGGGAAGAGGGGGAGGCTGAGATGGGTCTTCTGCTGTGCATATCGCTCAGGGAAAGGAGACTGGCGCTCGTGCATGGCTTCGGTAACCTTGGACTGACGGTCTTTGACAGCCTTGTTGTTGGTTCGCTCTGAAGAGGCACGAGCCTGAATGGACTTGGCGTTGGCCTCGAGAGCCTCACGCACTGATGCAGGCCCATCGGTGACGGCCTTAGCAATGGCAACGACCTCGGCGGTTTTCTGGACGGCGAAAGAGAACCAGTCCTTGACCTCCTCGGGCAACTTCTTCTCGCTGTCGAGGGAGTGTGGGGTGTGGAGAAGGGAGGAAGAGGTGGCGACAATGACACGGTCCTTGCTGAGTTTCTGAATGGCAGTCTCTACCGTCTCAACGGCACGCTTGAAGTTGGTCTTCCAGATGTTTCGGCCGTCAACAACGCCAGCAGAGAGCACCTGGTTCGGGCCAAGCTGACCCAAGACGCTCTCGAGCTGCTCGGGATTCCTCACAAGGTCAATGTGGACACCGTACAAGCTCTGAAGGCCCGGGAGCACATCAAAGTTGTGAACAATGTCTCCAAAGTAAGTAGCCAGTAAAAGCTTGGGGAACTTGTCGCCAACAAGCTTCTCGTACGCGGGCTTGAATGCGTCCTTGATCTTGGGAGCAAGATCCAGAACCAGGACTGGCTCGTCAATCTGCACAGTTTCGGCACCAGCAGCCTTCAGCTTCTCAAGCAGTTCAGCGTATACGGGGACGAGCTTGTCGAGGAGCGAGATGGGGTCGACGGACTGGTCGCGGTCGGCCTTGCCAAGCGCAAGGAAGGAGACAGGGCCGATGAGGACGGGTCGGGTGATGACACCGGCTTCCTTGGCTTCGAGGAACTCGACGACGGGTTTGGGGTCTGAGGCAAGTTTGAACGTCTGGCCGTCTTGCAGAGTGGGCTTGACGTAGTGGTAGTTGGAATCAAACCATTTGACCATTTCCTGGGCCATTGTTAGAAGAGATTTTTAAAAAGTGTATTTGATTGGCTTACCAAGCTGGGCACATCGACACCATCCTTCTGGTGGCCACGGCCCATGGCGAAATACTCGTCGAGAGGATCGAGTGACGCCTTGGAATATCGCTCTGGGATAGCCTGAAGGACATTAGTGGAATTCTTATGATCGTTAGGATGCAGCTGGACCGACATTGAACATCTGAATGTGGTCTAGGATGTGGTCGTAGAAAGCAAAGTCATTGCTGGGGATGACATCAACGCCCGCGTCCTTCTGGATCTTCCAGTGCTCGAGGCGAAGTCGCTTGGCCTCCTTCAGCAAATCTTCCCGCGAGAGCTTGTCGGCCCAGTAGGCCTCATTCGCCTTCTTCAGCTCACGATTGCCGCCCATGCGGGGGAAACCGAGCACTGATGACTGGACCATGGTGGCGGTCCTGTGAGGCTGTCGAGGGGAGGATATAAAACTTCAGAGGAGGGCAATTGAGTTGAGAAAGATTTGAGAATTTCTTTGGGGTTGGATAGGTGAAGAAGGGGAGGAGAGGGGAGAGAGAGGGGGGAGATATGAGTGGCAGGGCGTGGTGTGCTTCGCAGTTTTTGTTGGTGACGGACGCGGGGTGACGCCACTAGGCCGCCTTGGGCTCACCGCCTTGTTTCGTGAAGGGACAGACGTTGCCCAACTGCGACGGCTGCATCAGCGTTCAATCTCGACTGGCCGGCCACCGGGCGGGCACCGGGCCAAAGCGTTCACCTTGCATCCTGCTCTGCTTTGGTGGCAAAGGAAACTCCGTAAATAAGTCCGTATGCCTCCGATCCTCCGACGTCGGAGCTTTCCAGCAGTTCGCATCCAGGAACAACGACTTCATGACGGCGACCTTTCAGTGAGAGCAGATACTCGGCCTGAGATGGATTGCACGCACTGCTCATACGAGCAATCATCTGAACTTGCTATGGACGGGTTGTACTGCTCATTTCTATGCTTGGTCCTTGGGTTGGCAGCCGAGTGAAGGTCAACACCACGCTACTTGTCGTGAACTACTGCCACGGCCATGGATTCATGCCCCTGTCGCCGTTCGCCGGGTATCTGGGTGGACTGCCCCTGAGATCTGGCCCTGAGGCGAGCTGGCGTCGATGGAGCAACTGCCGGTGGGACATGGGCCGAGAGCTCCACAGCCATAATACCCCGCCATTTGTATCCTGCCCCGGAAAGCATCTTCCAAGACATACACCCATAGTACACACAGCGAGCCGTCCCAAGCAGTCAAATAACTGTCTTCGATATGTCCAGACCTCAGCCCGCGAGAACAGCGTCGACAAACCTCACAGCTGGCCCGCCGATGCGCGTTCTGGAGGGCAAGACTGGCATCGTCACTGGGGCGTCAAGAGGTACGCGCTTCCAAGCTTCCACGCTCACAGAGTCGAGTCGAGCCGAGCGACTGCATATACTGACTTTCAAGACAGGCATCGGCGCCGCCATTGCCTGGAATCTCGCCAGCAAAGGCTGCAACCTCGTCCTCAATTACACGTCCGAATCCTCCACCAAGATCACCGAAGATCTCGCTGCCCAGATACAAGAGCAATATGGAGTGCGAGCAATACCTGTACAGGCGAGCATGGGATCCGAGGACGGCCCAAAGTACATCGTCGAAATCGCCAAGAACCACTTCCAGCATCCGAAGACGGGCAAATTCCAGATCGACGTTATCATAAACAATGCAGGCGTAGCAGGCAATAATCCGATCGAGAAGGTAGACTGCGCGGACTTTGCACGGCAGTACAACGTCAATGTGCGAGGGCCGTTGCTCCTAGTGCAGGCCGCGATACCATACCTCCCGAGTGATCGCTCTGGACGCATCGTCAACGTTTCTTCGGTGAGCTCAGCGCTCGGCTACAAGGAGCAGTCGATATACGGTGGCACAAAGGCGGCGCTGGAAAGCATGACGCGTACATGGTCCCGAGAGCTCGCCGAGCGAGCGACGGTCAATGTCATCAACCCAGGGCCGGTTGCAACAGACATGTACTGGACAAACGATGATGTCTTCATAGCAAGAAACAAGCCGTTCATTGAGAACACGCCGCTGGCAGCACCTCGAAAAGAAATAGACAGTGAAGAAATGTACGAGTCTGCCTTGAAAGGAGGCGGCCGAGCAGCGTACAGCGAGGAGGTGGCCGGGGTAGTCGGGATGCTTTGTACCCCCGAGGCCGGGTGGACGACGGGCAGCGTGGTATGCGCTAATGGCGGTATGAAGTTCACCTTCTAGGTGGTCTGGACAGCGAGGAAAGGAGCGCTTGACCAGCTGCAGCTATTCAGCGCTCAATGTCTTAGTTGCATATGCGGAATTGTTCGGATGGTACATCCGACGAAAAAGCGTCAGATTCGCGATGGGGTCAAAATAGCCCATGGGAACCTTGGTACATGGGCGGGGGTGGTGGCTTGGTGAAACCCTGACTTGACCCAACAAATTCAGTAATCTGGTCAAACGCCTGCCGCTCTCCATTTTTGTGCGGGGAAATGTGCACGCTCTCGACACTGTGCAACTGTGACTGACATCATCCATGTCACTCAAGACGAGAACGTGAAGCATTGAAAATGGATCGACACGTGATGGCGTGCTTGGCACTCGAGGTTGTGCTACACCACCCCAACCTCTCTTCAGACGGTCAACCGCCTCATCTCATCTTGTGCCAGATCGAGCGAAACGCCGATGACCTGCAGAAAGCGCACGATACGCCTGAGGGCCTTGATTCGTCGATGAGCTGTGGTTGGGACGCCTCCACGCCCGCCAGGCAATGGTTGCTCCGCGCAACGCCGTGTTTATGTTGCGCCCGCCTTTGTCTGGCCGCTGCGGCTAGCCCAAGTTGCATCCCCCGATGCATTCCTGCACTCGCATCCGGACAGCCATCTCGCCCCTTGATTGGCCATGCGCACAATCTCGTGCGGCTCCAGAGCAAAGCCCGGGTAACTTCGTCGCGCCATCGGTGGCTGGGCCTCTGTTTACAGACCCAGTGTCCCGCCCCCATGCAGCTGTGCGTGAACTGGAGATCTGATACCCCTCCGACTTCCCGTCTCTTGTCCTCCGCCCCCTCTCGACTCGTCGACATCTTTACCTCTGTTAGGCCCCCCCAGCAGCTCACCACGCGTTCGATGGAGGTACCAAAACTGTCCTCGCAGTGAGCCTGCTCCTCCCTGACCGCCCGAGACTTCCACAATGCTCCACTCCACGGCGCCGTCTCTTATCCACATGCGATCGCTCCGTCTCATGCATGTACCCCTCGCCTGGCTTCTCTCGCTGTCCGTCGCCACGGCCCAGCCATATATCCCGACGCGCGTTCTCCAGAATGATACCCTCCTCTACGTCTTCCAGCCCTCTCAGGGTGCGTCGTCGCAATTCGAACTCGGCACTATCGATTCGTCGGCCAAGTTCACCGCCTCTGGGCTTCCCTATAACATCCTCAGCCCGTCGCTGCCCTTCCTCGACTCGGATACACACCACGCCTTTACCCCAGTGCTTGGTAGTGATGGCAATATAACTGTGTATACGGGAGACTGTACATTGGGGGTCGGAGGAAGCGAGCTTTGGGTGTTCTCACCGGAGTCGTCCGGGCCTGACAGGGACGGAAGTTGGCATAAAGAAGGCATCTCAGGCGAAGTCGACAGAAAGTATGCCTCTGCTGTAGGACCAAACTACCTCAGCAGCGGTATGGCCTTCTCAAGCCTAGTAGACGGAAAAGCTGCCGATACTGGCTTATACTTCTTCGGAGGCATGTGTCCCACCCAAGGCGAGGGGGATGAATGGCAGGCCTCGGCCAACTATACCAACTTGATGGTCACATTCGAAGCCAGTGGAGCCAACAACAACGCTCTCACCTATCAACTAGACATTTCGACCAGCCGCGGTCCACCTATACCCGAAGCCGGATTCACCCTCACTGGTCTTCTACCAACTTTCTCGAATAAGAGTGACGGGACTCGGACGCAGCAACAGAACTATGTCCTTGTGGGGGGCCATACCAGCGCAGCATTCATCAACATGTCTCAGGTGGCTTTGTTTTCGCTACCTCAGCAAGGCTGGACATTCCTTCCTGTTCTTCAGCCAAGCGCCGAGAACACTGATCTGGCAGTTCGACGAGATGCTCAGGACGTTGAGCCACGCTCGGGCCACAGTACAACCCTGACTCCGGACGGACGGCACTTGATTGTCTTTGGAGGATGGATCGGGGACCTTGCAACCCCAGCAGAACCTCAGTTGGCTGTCCTCAATGTTGCTGAAGGCTATGGTGGCCAAGGTGACTGGCAATGGTCAGTTCCTTCAACATTAGGAGCTGGCCCTTCAAGTGGCGCTGGCGTTTTTGGACACGGTGCGGCCATGCTTCCTGGTGGAATACTAATGGTCATGGGAGGATACTCTATTGCTGCACCGTCTGGACGAGCGAAAAGAGCTGGGCCAGTCCAGAACACACAGACATACTTTTATAATGTCTCATCTAGCTCCTGGATTACAGACTATTCTCCGCCGCCTAAGACTTCTGTATCTAGCATGGAGGATAGCGGCCCACTTTCAAAGCCTTCTCAAAAAGCCGGCTTGGGCGTTGGCATTGGTGTTGGTATGGCCGCTATCCTGGGATTGGTGGTATTCTACCTCTGGTACACACGACGAACGAAGAAACAACGTGACGCGAGAGAGAAGCAGCTGCAAGAACTAGCGATGGGAGCTCATAGGTATAATCTCGATGCCATGTCACCCGGAATCGATGGCAGGGGTGGACATGCTGCCGCTGTGGACTACTTCGACGATCCAAACGATTCTTACTTCCATCCAAGTCAGGGCCAGAATCAGAACCAAGGATGGCGGCGGACTAAAGGCCACGACGCGGAGCGAACAGGCCTGTTGGTTGAGATTCCTAGTCCCACGAGAGGGTTGCGACGCAGTCTAAGCGGGAGGAACAATCACCACATGGCAAGATATGATGAGAGAAGAGTTCAGGGGTCTGGAAACATTCATCCGATTGATGAGGTAGAAGAGGAGGCTGAAGACCGTGTGACTGACCAAACACCGCTCAACCAGAACGCAGAAGTGGCTCGACGAGCCGACAAACCCGTCGCTTCGGTTTTCGACAATGCACCTGTGCTTGATCCATTTACGGATAACAATCGTGCAAGTGGGATCGATCAGAAGGAGCTTGTCTCCCGTTCTGCTCCGACCTCTCCTATGCACACCGATATGCAAGAGATTGGCCATGCACAGAGTGACTGGCACATGGCAATGGCTGCTCTACTTCCTCGGAAGCCTGTCCAGCACTCCCCAGGACGCGTGTCTCCAACCAGGTCCGACCGAACCGAATCGAATCTAAGCGACCGCAGTGACCGATCAAACTTGTCCTCGAATTCCACCCGAGGAAGCATGGCGCGGAGTGTCTCAGTCCGATCGGCAGCTATACTCAATAATGCCAGTCACGGGAATCCATTCAAAACTCCCGAAGCCAGCCCTACAACAGACCGAGCCTATCGATATAGCGCAGGGTGGCAGTCTCCTTCCGACCCAAGAACTCGATCTTTGACGAGTATCCGTAGCAATAGGCCGGGTACCGCAAACGCGGATGCCGACTCCTTCACTACAGCGCGAACATCGTTCATGCAACTCCAAGCAGAGGGTGAAATGCTGCTCGGCGGAAACCCCGAGCGCAACCGTCCAGGCACCGCATCCACCTCCAATGGTTCAGATCCTCACTCGTACCAGAACACCGAACCCAACATGAGCCGTGCAGGGACCGTCACAACCGCCACATCGACCACGGACGGACCGATGCGTCAACGAAGAAAGAGTTGGCTCGGCTCCGTTCGAAAGGCTCTCACACGCTCCCAAACGGCCGCGGACCATCGCACACGCTCGCTCACAGCCTCAATCCCAGACCCTTATACCGATAACCCGAAATACCCTTCGCGCTCAAATTCAAAAACAAAGTCTGACCCTGCTTCAAAACACCAATCATTTCCTCCACGCCGCGCACTAAGCGATGCTTCATTCTGGCGCAGCAAACGCGGACAACGTGACTGGCTGGATGAGGAATTAGATCCCAGTGATCCTCGCGCGCGCTGGAGAAGAAACAGTGGTGATGACTGGGGTGCGCCAGAGGACGTTGAGCATGCAGAGAAGGAGCGCCAACGGCGAGAATGGAGAGAGCGAGCACTGATCAATCTGGACGATGAAGCTCTCCCCAGTCCGCATACGCCTATTTATGGGCGCCATTTGGGAGTGAGTGAAAGGATGGATGCGGGACAAGCAAGACCACGGACACCGGCAGATGAAGAGGACTGGGACGTTGAGGCTGCGGTTGAAAGGAGGGTTGTGCAGGTCATGTTCACGGTCCCTCGATCTCGCCTCCGCGTAGTGAATGCCGATATCGACGGATCTTCGATCATGTCACTACCTCAGGATGAATCAGTGAAAGAGGACAGCAACAGCCCCGGTCGTGTCAGAAATATGGTGAACAGGTTCGAAAGGGAAGGAACACCGCGCGTTTCGCCTAGTCCACGGCCATCCCCCAGTCCAAGTATCAAGAGCATGAAGTTAAGGAACAAGAACAGCCAGGTCTCTCTAGCGGGTAGGGGGAAAGCAAGGAGTACGAGTCTGAACACGAATACGACGATGGGCGCTGAGGAATGATCATGTCGTTTATTTCGCCGCGCAGCTTGCTTTGGATTTTGTCTCAAGGATTGTTGATAGGACGGTCGCTTTTGAATACTTAGCGTCGGGCGTTTCTGGAGTTTGTGGGACGGTTTCAGGGAAAGGAATTTATGTGACTGGATAGCTTTGGCTTGATTTTGGTGCAGAGGGCCTTACATAGGTGGAATGTCAACGCGAGTCACACGTCTGAAGCTATGTTTCCAACCCGATCCCTCTTACCGACTTTTTTTCCCATGCTGTTAAACAAGAGTCCAATGATGAAGAAACGTGATATTCGCATGCGGTGGAACAAGTATCGAGGCTTCTTTACAAGAAAACAAAGCTAGCGAGTTTGAGAGCAAAAGAGACTCGACAATTCTAACCTCTCTTAGTTGTTCGGCCTCGTCAAGCAGTCAAACCTTTTCCCCAATTAACACCTCCGACAGACATCTACGCCAGTCCCACTAAATCCACGCCCCCAATCGGTCCACGTGTCGTTTTCTCCCCGGAGTGCTATACTTGGCTGCTCAGCGCCGTTCAAACGGACATTCATGTCAACACGTGCAGGATGATCCCAGGGAGTAGTGATGCCAATTGCGCAAATTAGGAACTGTACTAATGCAATGGCCGAGATCTTGATTTCGGAAGCACTTCCCACACGCGAAGGCATGTATTGTTGTATTTTTGTGTTCCGAGGTGAAACGTTAGTTGTTGTTTGGGTTTGTAGGGCCGATGGTGCGATTGAATGTGCGAGCACGCATTTTCGATTGCAGTAGGCGGAAAGTTAGACGCTTATTTGTTGCTCGCTGGTTACGAGATACGGCTTGCTTTCCAACTTTTTGAAACGTATGCTTTGATTGGTTTCTATCAGTTCCGATCCCATTTCGATCGTCCTCAGGCATGCATTTGAGCTTGGATAGACCAGACACACTCAATGGTCCTGGGTCGCTCTCCGATACTCTATAATAGATTAGCAAGCCCTCATCAAATATGAACCTGGACTTACCCAGCAACCTGAACTCAGTCTCACGCAAACATTGAGCGAGAGCCAGATTCTCACCCCTTCTCCTCCTCCACAGCTTCACGCTCCAGTTTTGTATTTCCCTCCAAGTCACTATCCATGAACCTCAAACTGAACAAGAAATCGCACGTGTAATCGTTGGACGCCCGACCTAGAAGCCCGTGGGCATAATCCTCATAAAAGCGCCTGTAAATGACCGTCATCGCTCCATCCTGAAAATAGTATCTACGGCCTTTGATCGCTTCGTGCCGGGTGCGATCAATGGTTATTTGCTCGTTTGTGGTGCTCGAGCTTGGAAAGCTGGCTGGGTAGTGCTCGAGCAGGAAACCATGCATCTTTTCAATGGTCATGAACTTGGACAGTGGACAGTAGAAATTGTGTCTCCACCCAGGAAGATTCAGACCGATGAAATGGGGCGGTGATATGATCGTGACTTCGCATTGTACGGAGATGGGAGAAGGGGGCTCGGATGCTGGACCTCGCTGGTCTTGATAGTCGGGCGTGGAGACGCTGGGCGTAAGCACTGGGGCACTTGTCATTGTGCCAGACGTATTTCTGAGAGAATGAGTGTAGAGAAAATGTGGAAAAGAAGAGAAATTTACAAGAGCAGCGGGAGTCTTTTTCTGCGAAGCCGCCACCAACATGTCTCGCTGTGCCACATAAATATTCCTTTTGGTTCACTCGCGCGAGAAAGTCGCTAATCCCTAGCAATTGAGTCTGGAGCATAGTCCAAGTGCACATGGTTGGCTCGGAAACATTATCAGGTGCTGATGGGCTTTAGCTTGGCGTAGCTCGAAGCTTATTTACCATCTGCGGCTGGTGCAAATCTTCCGTGCCCTGGATTTCGAACGTGTTTCTGCAAGGGGCAACAACGAGGCCAGAGACCACACCCCGGGTAAGTATGCAGGGTATTAGACCAGTGAATGCTGAAGGAAAAGGCTTAAACGGATTGGTGTATTACGCGGTGCTACAACCGAAAACGGTGACTAGGATGTCAGTGAAGTAAAGACGTGTAACGGTGAACCGAGTCTTTATGATCATTCTCTGCTCTTCACAAGAAACAGAGTCTCGATCTGGCCATCATCAAAGACATCACTTCCATATGGATGCACATTGACGTCTCAGGGTCAGAGGGGTTGTTGTTGTTGTTGTTGTTGTTGAAAGGCTGCCGTCCGTCACCGCAAGCAACTGGTTCGAAAGGAAGGGCCGAAATTCCTGGCCATAACAGTCGCTTTGAACCTTTTCCCTTCAGAACCGGCTTAGAGGTGTAAATAGACACGGAATGATGGGTTGAGAGGGAAACGCGAGCGGTAGCGCAGCAAGCGGCAGTTGCGTACTAGCGCCCCTTCTTCATCACATGCCACCACATTGCGTTCACGTTATGCTTTTGCTTTGAAGTGAGAAAAAAATCAGGAGCATCAAACTGTGTTCAGGGAAACAATCTATTCAAGATGTAGAACATTTCACAATTATACATAATCCCTGTCGGACCAAGATATACATGTCGGTCGTCAAAAATTCTACAGTATTCGTATCCAGACCAAAGCGCCGCCCATGATTACTGACACGCTCAAAGTCCAGCTTCGCCTTCATGCTCAAAGACAAGATCTACCTGCTTGACAGGATGCAACAGCATGGCTGGTAAGCACATTCGGCCCTCGCTGGCCAATTCTTCCTGTTCCCCACCGTCATTGTCGACTTTGTATCCGAGCCAGCGCTTCCATAAATTCGGCGCATGGCCAGCGTGGTAGTACCAAGTAGTCCCCAGGAAGTTGTGCTGCCGCTCGTCACTGAATACGGAGAGTCGTGCACCGCCAGAAGCACCATTGCGGCCGTTGTTGAAAATTGCGGCGAGATATTGGACCGGCCATTTGCGGTCGATGAAGACAGGGTGCGGGGCGTAGACGGCCTTCAAGCCGTGGTGAAGAGCGCACGAAGCTGGCCACATCTCGCTGAACATGGAATGACGATGGATGGCTTGCTCACGATGCATAGTTTCGAGTAGTCTTCGCGAAAGGCGTCCAGCGGTATTGATCGCTGTTCGACGTGGTGGGAACCCTTGCGAACGATTGTATCCGGTGACATCTTCGGCCAAGATCCAGTTTGTACGGTCAGGGTCGAAAAGAGGATTAAAGACGATGAGGTCTGCCGGCTCATCAACACCCCACTGATACTTGTCGTCGCCAATTGGGCGTGGAGGCTTCATAGCTTCATCGATCTCGATGCCAGGGTAATCAAGAGGGGGATCGGGCCCCCAGATTGGCTTCTCTGGCTTCTGCATCTCTGGCTCTGGCATATGAGGATTCGGCGGAAGATGAGATGACCAGGTGTTCGCTTTGCTGTTTGTACCATGCTCCGTCTGGACCCGGACCATCTGAGAGAAGTCTTCCCAAGCGCCATGTACATGTGGCACATAGAATCTTGCACTCCGCTCCCAGAGTCCCTTTCTGGGCTGCTTGTCCGTCCACTGCTCGACTTGCCGGAACAGGTGGTAGTAGTGGCCAATATACCTCACATCCATCTCCCAATGCCAGAAGTAGTCATACTCGGGATGCTGGTGGGCAAAGTACGTGACTGGCATGAAGGTCGAGCGGTAGTTCCCATAGAGGGGGATATCTCGGAAGTTGACTTCGTCCATGCCGCCATAGAGAAGAAACATCTGACGTTCTGACCACAAGGTGCCCATGCCTTCGAATTCGGCAGGGAGAGACTCCTTCAGAACTTGCTGGTAGGTGGCGTCATCCGCCCAGATCTGCCTGTTGTCGTCTTTTACATGAATCAAGAAGTGTACTGTGAACTCGCCGCCTGAGCGGACATTGAGCTCGGAGATCATAGCTCGAAGGTGCATGATATCCTCATCGTCGTATTCGTAGCCGGTCCACGTTCGTATCAAAACCGCGGTTCGCGACAAGAGTTTCTTGTACTCGGGTTTGGGCTGCGCTCGAACGGTGCCGTTGGTGTATGTTCGTTCTTCGGCCTCCTCCTCTGCTCTGCCTTCCAGCTTCATAGTGCCCGTTTCGTCCTCTGGTCCACCAGCTCCCATAGCTTGGAAGAAATTGTTGCGTCCATTGCCCGAATACGCTTTGAAACGTAATTTGTTCTTATCGTTGCAGCGGTCTTGCACTTGGCCCCACTTGACTTGTCTGAAATCGACCTCGCCCTTGTCATCCCAGATGTTCTCGATGCCTTCTCTATCGCCCTCCATACCTGCTCCTGTGCCTCCGTACTTCTTACTGTATCCCAGCCCATACGGACCCAGCCGGCCAAAGCGCTCGAAGCAGACGTCGTTGCGGAGGCCAAGCAGATCGTACGAGCCGATGACGTTGTCCGGCGTGCCCTCCACAGCACCTGTATATGCCCGGAGAGGGGGGATCTCAATCGTATCTTTGGCATCCAGATAGCAAGTTTCCACTGGACCGTATTCCTCGACATACTTCAGACTCGTGTACTCGGGATATGGGTTGAAGATGTTTCCGCCCTGTACGGGGTCTCCATCGCGCCTGTGTAGCTCTGCATCACCGGGGGCCCGCGTATTATCGGGGTCAATATCCTCCTTTCTTGGATACTCTGGCATGTGTTCTCCTCTCTTCTTCAGCTTCCGTATACCCCCATGATAGCGCTTCAAGAAGGGAAATGCTTCCCACACCGGAGGGGGTGCTGGAGGCCTCTTGAGACCAAGAGCTACACTTCGCGCCGACGCCCATCCCGAGCGAAACAGAAACAGCACGAAGAGTATTAGGACGGTCCCTATGGCTAGTCCAAAGTATCTCGTGAATGCGCGAGGGTTGCGATAACTGTATGCGCTTACGGTCGGTCTCGATAGGGATCTCCGCCGCGGTGCGTAGGCGCCTGATGAGGCTCGTGACGAGTAGGGTGTGGAGTGTGTGGAGGATATGTAGCTGTCATCGTCGCTCTCGTATCGCTTCTCGTTGTAGTAATCTGCCTCTTCGGCGTCGTAGGTTGGAACCTGGTTGTAAGATTGACCCTTCCGCTTCGCGACCCGTAGCGGGCGAAATCCCAGCATTATGAAAACGCTCCCTCAATGCAGGGCATGTACCATGTGTTGTGGGAGGACGTAGGATGGGATGCTGCTCGGAAAGGGGAGGGTGGGATGCGCGAGGGCTGTGGCGGCCTGGTTCTTCGATAACAGAGACGAAGCAAGCGAAAGTACGCGCAATTGTATAGTACAACTGGATGTAAACCTCGAACTTGTAGCAATGCTGCGTGGACAAAAGGAAGCGCAAAGTTTGGGGAGCGGGCAGATGGTTGAGGGGTCGGACGCAAAAGAGGCGAGGCAGGTGCCAAGCAACAAACAGTGCGCTGGGCGTGGTTTCCCCAGCAGCCAGCAGCGCCCGCTTGCCGCCCCCCCCCCCCACATCGATCGCTCCCAGGTTGGCTCCACGACCTCGGCACCTCCACTAAATATCCTTTCGCTTTTGCGTTCTTATTTGCTCTAGCAAAATCCATCCTTGAATATCGGGACCGTGAATTCCGTTTGCTCCTCTCGTTCCTGCCTATTCGGAATACAGCCACGTTCAATACAATCCAATGGGTTGTACGGCCCCCAGCCATAATGCCGGCTTTTGCTCGATTGCAATCTCACCCCTAGCACGGGCAGTCTTTATATAGCTCCATGATAGCCTTGGAACCAGGAAATATCTTTCCCTCAGCCACAGCCAAATACTTGCAGGACATGTCGACTGATTGCACGTTGCGCTGTGGTGTGGACTGATGCATTCAACGATGGAAGTTGTGCCAAATGTACGTGAAATCTTCCATAGCTTGTCGTCCCTGGCTAATACTCTTTGAGACTCCACCGCAGCGGAACGTGGCGTTCCTGGACCCCATACAACGCGAGGTTCTCCCTGAACTATCGCCTTACCAGGATCAACACCACATCGAACCTGGGTCGATCCAATCGTCCAAAAACTCAAAATGGGCCCGTTGGCCAGTCTTGGTACTCCTCTCTCTCGGCGTCGCCATTGTCGCTGGCGTAATAGGCGGTTTCATCGGCAGAGCCGTTTCCCACACAAGCCACGCCTCGTCTCAAACCCTTCCGGCCTCGACGGTCTGTCCAAATCCAGAACCCCACAGCACCAACACCAAGAACTCCGACCCCTCACCCACCCTGTCTGTTCTCAACATCCCCATTCCTTCCACTGGCTGCCCCAATACCAACAACGCAAGCATTCGGTCCGATGCCGCAGGTGTTAGATACAAGATGATGTGTGATGTGGACTGGCAGGGCAGCGATATAGTGTCAATCCTCGCCCCAACTCCTTCCGAGTGCATCGAAGCTTGTAACACTGTGAACCAATACAGTGGGACGGGCTCTACAAGGCAGTGCATCGGCTCGACATTTGTGCCTGCCTGGGTTAACAAAACGATAGGTCTTGAAGCCGTTAATAGACCAAGCAATTGCTTTTTGAAATTTGATGCGAAGGACTACCCCAAGAATGAAAGATTAGTGGAGGTGGTAGTGCTCTGTCTCGTGGGAAAATGCCCGACGGGAAATAACAGCTAGTTGAAGGGCGGCAGCGGCGCCGCATTTCGAGTCAAATCAGAAATGATGACAGGGGAGAATGGTTTTGAGAAAATGAGATAGGCCGAATTTACTTTCTGAAGTACTACGCAAAGGGGTATTAAAGTAACAAGAGGCCAACTGAAAGTACTTGTCCATGTCTAGAAGTAATGCGCCCTCAAGCTTGAGTGACAAGAAAGCTAGTAAATTTTCAATCAATTTTCTCCTGAGGAGGCTCATTATGCCTCCACAAGCAACATCGAGTTAGCGTTGCGCAAAGGTTGCGCAATTTGCGCCAACATTTGAACTTTACAGCTAATAAAGCCGCTTGAGGGAGGTCAATTAACTGTGTACTTGCAAACTCCCAGACATTTCTTAGCCCATCCGATCATCCCAAACGCACTCAACATCTCCTCTCTCGTCCCTCCTCCACACACGTCTGCCCTCATTTCTCCTCGCAACAGCAGCCCGAATGTCAGTCCCAAATGCTGGAGGCCCCGATGCCGCGACCTGTGTCCTTCCGCTTTCCACCGTCTCATCCATGAAGGAGTCAATAATGCCGGGGATTAGAGGGTGTGCATGATCCAGATACGTGACGTGAAAATCTGGTTGCGGTTTAAGCAAGTCTTGTATACCAGAGATATTCGAAACAGATGTCGAAGAAGAAGCCGAAGAAATCTCGACGTCTTTCTCCGTATCGCCATGTTTGGGGTGGATATGTGTAGCCGTTTCTGGAGCTCGAGTCACGAAGATGCGGATTCGAAGGCGCTTCGACGGGTGCAGCGTTACCGCCCCTCCTTTCTCAGTCCTATCCGCAGAGGTCCCACGAGCGAGACGTGACTTGAGTGCGAGAAGCTCCGGAGCGATCCAAGCCAAATTCTCAGGATGCCGAACTATCCACACCATCTCAATGTTCCGCGTGTGTGAGGACTCATCCGAGAGTGCAGCGTTGATGATGGGTAGCGTGAACGATACACCAGTACCTCCCGCGATGGCGAGGAGGTTCGAAACCTCTCTGTCCACAACTGAGCATCCGTATGGTCCCGTAAGTATGACTGACGTCTTGAAATCTTCTCCGTTCCCCTTTTCACCAGCTTCAGCCAAAGCTGCGAGCTTACCTGTCTCCCCATTCCTTGCACGGATGATATAAGCGTGTGCAGGAGGAACCGTTTCGATCGGAGGCATACTCGCTGGAGTAAACGGATGCGATTGCCAAATGCTCAATGCGGGAAATGTGAGGTAGAAGTGCTGCCCTACCTTCCATGGCTCATGATTATGCGTAAAACTCAATCTCAAGATCATCCCAGTAGGATCTCTGAAGGACTCGACCCTTGTTTGAATCGCACGAAAACCAAGGCCCTTATTTCCATCTTTATAGCCCATGTGAATGAGACAAATGCGTAAGATACGAGCACCCAGATCGAGACCAAGCAGACCTAGCGAGGCAATCATCCAACAAGCCAATCTGCTCCAGTGGCCCCAACAAGCTCCTAGGTAGAGTCCAGCGACCACGAGATGCGTTTTGCGGAAAAACTCGTAGCCAGTCCATCGTATGACGGGTCGGAGGCTGAATACGAAGAGAAAGGTAATGAGCCCTTGCGCCACAATGCCCCAGATCATGTATTTTTGGCTGATGAAGTCATTGTACACCTTTGGCTGCGGCTGGTATAACTTTCCCTCGATGACTGTCCAGCCAATGGTGTGAATGAACGATTGTACCAAGATGATGCGGCCTGTCCAGCGGTGCAGGAACTGGAAGTGCTGGTAGGGAACGCCGGTCAGAAGGCTGAGGATCGAGTCGCGAGTAGATAGAGCGATGGTAAGGGGCGTGAGTGCATAAGCGAGAGCTCCAATACGATCACTGAAACCCCCCAGACCAGTTCGAGTATTGTGCTTGTCGCTATTTTTGATCGGAGTTATCCAAGTTTTATACACGATACCAACCAACCTTGATAGTGTTAACTTTGTTAATAGCAGTGGAGACGAGAGAAGGCTTACGAGAATATGATAAGATAAATGCAAAGTGTGGCTAGAATTAGGATCTGCAGTCGCGTGGTGTTGGGAAAGAGTCTCGGTAGGCCTTCCTGCAATGTGTACCTGCGAATGACTGATGCTGTTGATCTCCAAGCCCGGTAGAGAAGACTCTGCTTTTCAAGCTCATTTCCGTGTGATGTGTTTGCTCTTTTTGGCCGAAAGACTCTGTTTAAGACGACAATGAGTAGTATGCCTCCGATCACTGCCCACAGGATGAAGGTATACAGCATCGAAACAGTGTGCATCCAGTATACGCCGTCGAGGTACTCGCAAGATCCCGGGTCGTTCATGCAAGGCAACACACGACTTGGGTAACCCCAATACTTCTTTTCGTTTGCTGGATCAGCATGATCTTGAATGTGTCGCGCAGACAACCCTCCGTTGTCCAGCATGGAGGCCATTTTGGCGAGTAGTGGTACACTTTTGACACTTTTGACTTGCCAGGAAGAAAATGGACGTCTTTCGTACGTTCGGGTAGGAAATGCCCTGCTTTAATAGGTTAATATGGAAATAAAGCACACGTTTTGCTACAAGCTGCAGCCAAGGGCTGGCCAAGCTGTCCATACTGTCTTGCCCTTCCCAAGTCCCATCCCTTGCATTTGGCCGCTTGGAAGTCCAATGAGATTGATTGTGTTACAGATACGATGAAGTGCTCGGCTTCAACTTCGTGGCATCGAGGAGGACTTGGAGCTAGTTAGCGTTCTGTTGGTGCAGGGATCGGCAGTACGGCTGTCGGTAATAGGGCCGAAGTGGAAACATGCTCAAACCAGCGCGGAATGCCCGTTTCATTGGTTATCACTTGCTTGAATCGTTTCATGAGGCTGAGTGATCTTGCGGAGCTGTGACGAGATGGCGACAGCCTAAAACCGATACATTTCGTACATGACTTAGGAGCAGGCTAGAGTCCACCGTTTGCTTCCTGCTCACGTAGAATTTGATGCAGGAAGAAAAATCTGTTATCAACGGAGCAAATAACTACGCGATAATTGTAATGGGCAGTATATTGTTCGATGTTGGAAAAGGCCGGAATCATGATTATGTGATCAGGAAACAAACCACCTTACTGCGGCTGCCGGCCGAAAACCACAGCTCACACCACAGCTTGTCGACTTTTTTTCCACACGAAATTACATTGGCTCGCAAGCTCATACGCACGCAGCGATCCAATGCCAGATACTTTTGACAATTCGAAATGACAAGGACCCATCTTCACCTCGATGCAGAGCTTGTAGCTTTTCACCAATGACACGAGGGCACGGTCGTTATACCTTCCGGCTCGATGGGGTAGCTTCATCGCGATATGGATATGGGCATAACAAAAGATCTGAGAGCTGGCTAAAGTTTTGATAACGATGTTAACGGTCTGATCAGCACAAGCGCAGGTAGACCCCGCACCGGTGGACACTATCAGCTGGTCCTTTCAAACCCATCGGATGCAGATGTGGATTCCTTTTCCGTTTCTGGACCCATCCCGCTTTCGAATTCTCAAGACTAATCGTTGTCACTTTTTCATCATGGCCTTTTATTCATCGGTGCCCCTGATTCCACCACGCGTTTGCGGATCTAATTCTCCTTGAATTCGAAACAATGGCTTCCCTCACTAGAACGCTACCTGCATCGTGGTATCGCAGCTCGCCACTCTATCAACTCGAACGGCGAGCAGTGTTCATAAAAGCGTGGTATCTTCTCGGTCCCGTCACTCGCTTCATGAGAGTCGGGGAAAAGGTTGAATATGAGATCGCCCAGGTCAAAGTAACTGCGTGCAGAATGTCTGGCAAACCACGAGATATCAAGGTATTTGACGAAAACACTGTATGAGAATATGTGATTTATAAGTCGCCGTTGCTGAGTCGCCGCAGGGAATGGATTTCAAGTCGTACATCACAGAGACTGGACTGCTCTTTTCTACGATCTCGGATGATGCGCCCTCGTTTGATGAATTTTTCCCTAACCTCAAGCCTCTTATTGGAACTGTCGACTTCACTCGCTTGCCGTATAGACGTAGCATCAAATATGAGGGTAATTTCAACTGGAAAACGATGTAAGCGCGTACTTGCCTGTGATTATATGCATGCTGCTAATCTGAACAGGGTTGATGGGTACCAAGAATGTCTGCACTGCCAATACACTCATCCATCCTTCTCAGTGTACTACCCTCCGACATTTTATACCGTATACAACCACGAAAATTTCTCGCAACACGTCGCAGATCCCAAAAAAGCTGATGACGGTCTCTTCCTCTACTTCTTCCCGAATTGCACTCTGAATGTATATGGCGGAGGCATGTCTTCCTTTCGTGTCTGTCCCACTGAGAAACCCGGCGTTACCCGTATGGAGTTCGACTACTACCATATTGAGACCGGAGACAAATTCGAGGAGTACTTCAAATTCGTGCGTCAAGTGGCCATGGAAGACTACGAACTTTGCGAGAAGGCGCAAGAAAATCTTGAGAGAGGTGTATACGCCGAAGGAATTCTGAATCCGGTCAAAGAGTCCGGAGTGGCCCGTAAGCCTCGGAAAGGTTATGTCTCGTCAAATGCTGATCCTGGCCAGACTACCAACAGCGTGTCCTGGACCTTGTCTGTAAGCAGCGGGAAACAGAAGTTCGGTTTGATGCTGGAGATGCCCGAGAAAGCGGCAGCGACAGCAGTGAGATGATTGTGGCACCGCAGTTGGTCGATCCTGCATCATCCTAGCAACCCCTTCCGGATCCTCATCCGGCCGACCGTTAAGAGATCTGTAATGACATCTTAATTCGCTCATGACGCACCAATGTGCTCGTGACAGTACAGTGCCTTGTCTTTGTACATGGATTTGAACTTGTTGTCAAATTTATATGCACGAGAGTGGTGCGACCGACCCAATTACGTAGCGCCAGCGGAAAAATTGCCCGTAACAGGCAAGCCGGGTCTTCACAACACCACTACAATCATTGCCAGGTCTTCCAATCATCGAATGCACCCTGCGCCATCATATTATCGCTTGAATGACTCAAGACCAGATTTTATTGATATGCGGCGGTGTTGCATCATAAGCTTTCTCGCGAACCATTCAGAAAGGCTTAGATGAGGGTCTAAAATCGTGCGTCATGCACGTAGCTGCTATCGGTGCTCGTCGAACTCCCGATTAGGGTCTCTGGAACGCTGCTTGACGAGAAGTCACTATTGGTCAATTGAAAAATCGATCGTTTCAGTCCATAAATGACTGAATCTCATCAGCTGGCAATTGCTCCGAACAGAATTCAGTGGGCAGGCGTAAGAATGGCCGCCTTCGCCAACACTCCAATTTCTATTATGGTCGAAAAGACATCGATTGAAGTTGCCAAAGAGCCTGATCTTCTTGATGGCTGGTGGACGTCTGATGGAATTTACCAGCTGGAACGTCGAGCAGTCTTCAGCAAGGTACGCCTCTTATCACGTGATACTGGCGTCTTCTTACACGCGTAGACGTGGATGTGTATCACTCACCGCAACCGCTTCAACAAACCAGGTGACTACATATCTACGGAAATAGCTGGGTTTCCAATTCTTGTGATCCTTGGTAAGGATCGTATCGCTCGCGCGTTTCATAACGTGTGTCGTCACCGAGCGTACACCATCACCCAGAAACCATCAGGTTCATCGCTTGTTCTAGGCTGCAGGTATCATGGCTGGTCATACAACACGCAAGGAAACCTTGTCAAAGCCCCGCAATTTGACAACGTTGCAGGGTTTAACAAGGCTGAGAATGGCTTGTTTGGAATCAAGACCTGCATTGATCGTGCAGGCTTCATATACGTCAATCTGAATGCTCAACAAGTCGATGAAATTCCGAACTGCGAGGGAATTCTCGACTTTGCCAACAAGCATGGCATCAAGGAGAGCGCTAGATGGCTGAACGGATGGGAAATGACCGGAGCCTTTAACTGGAAGACTGTTGGTCAGTTGAAGTCTAATCAAGGCACTTTGAAGCTTTTTGACAATCATCTAGGAGCTGGTGACCGCACTGGTATTGGAACGGCTGCCATTGCCATGGCAGATGCATCCATTTTGACACTGATGAGATCGGTATTTCGCCGCCAGTTCATCAATCTTGGCGATGCTAAAATGTATCTCTCGGACCCCAGTACCATTCTCGTTGTGTTTCCAAAGGCTGATATTTGGGTCCTCATGGTTTCTATACCTCTATCCGCTAGGCGTTGCAACATTCGGGTTGATGCCTTTTCATGCACGAATGCCACCCTGACCGACCGCGACTTGGAGGAGTTGAAGAGTTACTGCCAAGAGATAGTGCATTCCTTTGAGCTGCTTTACATGGAATTGAAAGATACCCCGCCTGACCTTCCGACCTCGCTTCCGCTCCTGAAAGCGCATCTCAAGCTTGAACGGCTTGTTGGGCACGATGTTCTCCCATTCAAGAGAGATACAGGTATGAGTCAAGCATTCTGTCGAGCAGAGAAATGTGAGACTTCCACTCTTGCGTAAAAGAATGGTAATAGCTGACAGCGAGAAAGTGTGCAGAGACCTTGACGGCCTGGCTCACGCAAGGAATGGGAAGTGTGCACCTAGAGTCGCGAGCTCAGGTAATGTGATCGAATGGTAAGATTAAATATCGCTCCCATTGGACAAAGCGCGCACCGAGAAATGGAACATAGAGTAGGCCCCAGATCAAAAGACTGTTCTTGAGAAATAAGACGGTTTGAAGTTCTTGATAAGTGTCAGTGAAATTTCTTTGCGACGTCGTGTTCGACCTTGGCGAAATGCATAGCCGGCACTTTCATTAATCTCTATCAAGGTCACTTACAGCATTTTGAAATCCAGGCCAGAATGTGGAGTGTTCAAATTTATCGACCTGAGGCTCTTGAAGTGTTCGATGCGGAGATCAGCACTCCCGGCGATTGATTGCACGTGATATATTGCCAAGTTCGCTGAGCGCACTTTCCTGTATTACAACATCATCCATGACTTTAGCCTAAATCAACTAACTCTTGTCGTGCGCTTCGTAGTTGGGAAAACGACTAGGCACAATCGACGTCATCTCCACCGGAAAAGCGTTCGCCGCGGGTGGGGTTTTGGAGGCGAACGAGGCCAAGACGCTCCACTGCATGTGCCCTTTTCCTCGCCGCAAATACTTGCCCGCCAGGCCGACGACACTGCGGGGAGCAGCCGCAAGCGTCAAGAATCATCGATACTAGCCATGTTCCCCGCAGCCGTTGCGGGAACGAGCTGTGCGAGCTGTGCGGCTCTTGTCTTACATAAATTGCACGCCGCTTCTCTCACAACTAGTTGACGATTGAATCTGGAGAAGCTGCACCAAGCAAACCGTGCTGACCAAGATGCGACTCCAAATTTTGGCTTCGCTGCTTTTGTACCTTGATTGTTCCCAGGCAGACACCCTGACGAATCCAGCTTTGCCTGGTTTTCATCCAGACCCAACGTGTATCTTTGTTGCGGAATTGAACAACACCTTCTTTTGTACCACTTCCACTATCAATTGGTTTCCTTCTTTACCAATCTACGCGAGTCGCGATCTAGTGCACTGGAAGCTTGTTACGCACGCTATCAGCCGACCTGAGCAGCTTCCAATTTGGAATTATAATAATCGGGGATCTAGCGGGATCTATGCCCCAACCCTCCGCTATCGCGACGGAACCTTCATCATTACCTGCACACATGCCAGTCAAGCGCTACCGGATGCCAATTTGACCAAATGGGACAATTTTATCCTTCAAACAAAAGACATTTATGGCGAATGGGATGACCCAGTCCACTACTACGCACCAGGCATTGATCCCTCTCCATTCTGGGACGACGATGGAGTCGCATGGATCACGAGCACTTTCAATGGGAGTGGCGTAGTCCACGCACCTGTCAATTTAACGACCGGTGAGGTTACGCTCCCTTACAGGTGGCTGTGGATAGGATCTGGTTTTGTAACTCCGGAAGCGGCGCATGTTTACAAAAAGGATGGTTGGTATTACACTTTGCTTGCGCAAGGAGGGACTCGAGAGAGACATCAAGTAACAATGGCTCGATCCCGCAATTTCTTGGGCCCGTACGAAGGGGCGCCGAACAATCCCCTGCTGACAGCGTACAACAACACGAAATCTTACTTCCAGGCTGTTGGCCACGTCGACCTTTTTCAAGATGCGCAAGACCAGTGGTGGGCTTGTGGATTGGCAAACCGGGCTGGGGGCACATTTGCGCAAGACCCATACGGCGCCAACTACCCCATGGGCCGTGAGATGTTCATTACTCCAGTCGAGTGGCCTGAAGGGGAGTTTCCCATTTTCACCAACGTCTCTGGGACTATCACCGGAGACTTCAAACTTCCCCAGCCCTCTGGCCCTGAAACAGTTCCTGCTGAGGGAAACGGACAGTTGGTGGATGCGGATGACGATTTTGATTTTGCACCTGGAAGCCAAATCCCAACTCACTTCCTCCACTGGAGGCCTCCAATCACCAAGAACTACAGAGTTTCACTCGAAGGCCATAAGAATTCTCTGGCTCTTCGATCTTCAATGTTGAACCTCACCGGTTTTGATGGAGACTCTACAAACGGCAGAGGTCAGACCATGATCACAAGACGACAGTCTCACACAATCTTCAAGTTCAGTGCCGAGATCGACTGGTCGGCCTTATCGCGAGATTCAGAAGAGACCGGAATCACTCTTTTCCAGGATCAATCGCAGCACTTTGAAATCGGAGTAATCTACCGAAGCTCTTTGGAGCCACGGAACTTAACTGCTGGATCGCTTTATCTCCTCCCACCGAACGACTTTGGACCTATTGCTCTTACCACAGGACCGTTGCCTGCAGGACCTGCCAAGCCGTATATTCGATTTGGTGGTATTGGCATCACGCAGTATCGACTTAGAGAGCAAGATACATGGATCGAGAAGCTTACTGAAATGCCAGAAGAATGGATTGGGTTGAAGTTGAGGTTTCAGATTGAGGCGGTGAACACCACGCATTACAGCTTTTCAGCTGGCGCTGCTGGTCGTAGTGACGAAGGATTGCGAACGTTTGGATACACCGAAGGGAGATTCATTGTACCAATTTTTTCAGGTGAGTGATTCGAATTGCAATCGTGCAACAATCAGGACTGATAGGAATAGGCGCGACGGTGGGTGCATATGCGACAAGCAGTGGAAGATACGGAGAGGGCGCCTTCGAATCATACATCTCGAGGTGGAAGTATACTGGCATCAGGCAGGTTATTGATCAGCCCGATAGCTAGACCCATTAATAGTTGGTACCTATGCGGCGCCTGTGCGTATTATGTAGGCTATTGGTACGCCCTTTAAAGTTAAAATTACGAGCTTGCAATCGACCCGCGGACAACAAGTGCGCCGTGTGATGATAGGCTTTAGGATTCATACGTACATGCGTCCAATATTGGAACAGTGAGACGGCGCAGTGCGAAGGACGCGGACCGAAGCGAGACTGCTGCGGCGGTGGCCCAATCGGAGCAGGAGGCGCTCAAACTTTCTTTTTCTGTTTCATGTGAAACGATTTAATCTTTGCGCACAGCCTTTACACATCGCTCTTTCAATCCACCACCTTAAGAGTGCATTCCTCTACGCTCGGCCACTACTTCCTTATTGCATGCGCTTTGTCGCGATCAACCAAAACCTATAAATTTCCTTTAGGGCGTCCATATAGAGCAGATCGAAATCCGTCCGTCTAGTGGAGATTTCTAGGCTCCAGCTCCAAGATTGCAAAGATGGCTACTTTTCATCAGGAGAATTTTCGCTTCTTCGACTTCCCACGCGAAATACGAGACGAAGTTTATCGCTATGCCTTTGGTACGACGAGGATACGCTGCTCGTGCCCATATACAACTTTTTCAGTTGGCTTCTACGCTTCGACCCCTCTCCACCCGAGATATAACGACCCCGGCATTGTATCGACCACGTCTGCGAAAAAATCACTACCACGTTGGTTAATTGCAAACAGACAGCTCATGGTGGAAGGCATGACCGCCTTTTATGACGAAGCTGTAGTGTCCCAGTTTCTATACCAGAGCACCGGTAGATCGAATACTCTCATCAAGCTAGAAAGAGCTCGTCATTGGGAACTGCCGCCTATAGATATCAGCCGCGCGTACTCATGGAACAGTCCTTTCTTTTGGCTCATGCAAAAGACTCGCAGCACACCGCAAGTTGTGACTCTTCGCTGGGAGATTAGGTTCAAGTTCTACGGGGGAGGCCGCCCAAACGTCGCTCAGGAGCAACTGGAAAGCACGTCGTACTTTGGGTTTGATCCCTCAAAGCCCCATTTTCTCTTCCGAGGGATTCAAAAGGTCGAATTCGATGTTTACACAACACTCCAGCAGCCCCGGGTCGGCATGCATTGCGGCCGAGAAGTCTACGATCGTGCAGTTTCAATTTTTTACGCTGCGCTTGAAAATCATGCTCTTGCTTTGGTTGGGAACGAAAGAGGGGCCCGGGTTACGTCAAGTCAAGAGGTAGATGATCTGGATGCCAAAGCAGACCCGCATCGTCTCGACCGGACAATCTACACGCCAACACTTTCGAAATGCAAGCGGATCACTGCCCATTGTTGAGAGATATTGTATGAAGACCTAGGAATAATGTACGCAGCAACTATGCATGCTCCTCCAAACTTGGGTCACGCAGGTAGCGAGGGTTGCGCAACCAGGGCAGCAGTTTCCACAATAAAGGTGGTTCTTCTCGCGCAGCATCTTTGACATGACTCACTGGTCGATCGGAACGAGCATGGTGATTTCTAGAAGTTTATTTCCTTCAAAGGTATTGTTTGAGCGGCTCCCATGGGTTGAGGTCTGGGTGTCTGGGGCAGCACGTGACCAATGTCTGCCTGATGGCGCCCCAACCATTTAAACACGAGCTTTCCCTCGAAATGTGGCTGAGCTCAGATCTACACCTGCAATACCTATTCTGATCTCAAAGTCTGCTAAGCAGCCTTCACATCATATCGTCTGATCTATTCATGGCTGAAGGCTTCCATGCTAGAAGTGGACTCCGGCTTCCCTCCTTCCGATTCGGTTCCCGATCCTGAAACAGCTGCGACGAATGAAAGTATCCTCTTAAGTCCAGACGTTATTCCCAAACCACCTCGAAAACGGAAAGCACCGCCACTACAGCTGCTGAGAGGTGCGCGGCGTCCAAAGGATTACTTTACCGTGCCCACAGCGGCACAGCCAAATACCCATCACATCCGCGAACCGAGCCGACAAAAAAGAATTGGGCGCTCGATATATACGAAGAAAAAGATATCGCTGCGATAGAAAGACGGAGGTTGATTTTCCCGTTCTTCGAACTTCTGCGTGAGATAAGAGATCGGATATACGAATACGCATGGGAAAATACAGGCGTCGTCACGCAGAAACACGAGGGGAAGGTATTTGCATGGTACGGTAATACGAAATTGGGGATTAAAGATGCACCACAATGCGGAAGAAGCGCATCTGGACTGCTGTGTGTTTTCGAAGCTCTCTGTCCTCGCTGGATCCATCTTAATCGTCAAATGCGTGACGAGGCCTTGGTTTTGTTTCACGACAAGGCTATGTTCAGGTTTCAAGAAGAAGCATCGCTAACATCAGTTCGTTCACGTTTATCCTGGCGTACCTATTCAACGCCTCCTGTTGTTCTATCCCGGCATAAACTCCCACCACTTCCATACCTGGATTTGAGTCACGCAAGAAGATGGCAAATACAGTGTGTACGAATGGACGCCTCAGCCAAACACAGATTGAACGACGTCGCTCATTTCAGCGACGTGATGAAAGGATACAATTATTTAAAAGAAGTTCACATTCACATGGGTGTGTGCGTGTCTGGTTGCACAAATGTCTGGCCATCTACATCTCGTGGCATAACGTGCGATCTGTCGGTATTGAAATCGCTACCCAAGCCATTCACTTTATTTGAAGTTTCCTTTGAGGAAACTGCGATCCACCAGGGCGTTTGTACCGTGGTGCAATCGGAGATAATTTGCTTGGTGAAAACGTTGGTCGGAGACTCTGTCGACACTATCGGGCTCGGCCTGCACGTGCAGTGCAAATGGCAGATGTCTCGATTTTGGAACTGTCGGATTAACGTCCATCACTGCGGGTCGAGAATCACCCCGCGCCGAGAAAAATGAGGGGTACTTTAACTTCAACCAGCTCAACATCTAACTTATAACTACATACGTTACATTAAGTTAATATTTATAATAACGTTAACTTTAGCTCTAAGTTAACTTAAGTTATAGTTAATGTTGGAAATTATGGAATTGATTGATTGTGTAACTATGGAGGTTAACGAGTATATATACACTGAGTAGTCAAGGCAGCCGTAGGCTCCAGCAGGCAGCAGCAGGCAGTAGCAGGCTACAGTAGGCTGCAGTGAGTCAGTGACGCTAACAGTACCCGATGTTACGTGAGTAATCCAACAGTTAACGTTAAATTATAGTTAACGTTATCTACCATCGAGCGGATCACTTTTGCCAAGACGAACACCAACCATCTCAAGAACCATCAAATTACTCCACACTACCATTAGAAGAACTATGTACAGATGTCGCATCGGATTCAGATGCTTCCTCCTCGACGTATGAGCACGTTCGAATGTTGTGCCCAACCTCTCCACACCTTCCACAGCGCCTTGAAGTTGGCTGGGCCTTTGGGCGAGCAATGGGGGTTCCCACAGAGCCTTCGCCAGAACCCCAATTACTGCGCAACAAAGACAATTCAGCAACTGTCTGTGAGCCTGAACCAAAGCTTAGTGTTCCCCCTTGCTGCACACGCTTTCTTTTCCGGGATTTACGTGCGCTTGTCTCCTCTATATGCCGCTCAAGTTGCTTGATCCGTTCCTTCATCAGAGCGTTCTGCTGCAACATTGATTCGGCTCCTTTGACAAGCTGGATAAAGCCTTCCTTCATAGAACCAGGCGAAGAACCAAACTTATCTCGAATCAACTTCGATTGAGAGCCAAATTCGAGCGCATTGCTTGGTGTCTTCGACTGCCAGGAGGTCGGGAGTAGTGGGGCTTCTGGTGGGGTTGCCAACCGGACATCTAACCTGTCCAACACAGACTGTGGGTCGAAAGGAACAAGTCCAGCACCTCGAAAGCCTCCGTAGACATTCTCTGTTGTAAATGTCTCAAGAAACGCATCTCAAAAGGCTGGTAGAAAGCCTATTTTGTCGATGTGGAAGACGCAATTCTTTGCCAAGTCCCGGATGCGTTGGGAGTAACGTGCCTTTAAAGGTGCAAAACAACCTACATCTAGTGGCTGGAGGATATGGGACGAGTGCGGCGGCATGCAGATAGTGATAATCTTTTGTTCTTCGCAGTAGTCCTTGAATCCCTGAGAGTTGTGGCTCTGGTGGCCGTCCAGAATGAGCAACCAATGTGACCCCACCTGACGCGTCTTTGTACACGCGTCAAAGTGCTTCAACCACTCTAAACCGAGCTCGTTTGTTGTCTAGCCGTTATTAGAGACTGCAATAACCCAGTCTAGAGGTATATTGGCCTCTTCGTACCAGCCGGAGAGGTGGTTCTTACCCTTATAGATGATGAAGGGTGGGAGCGCATACCCAACAGCAGAAACACCCTGTATTACCGTAACCCACTCCCGATTGCCTGGCTGGATGAGAGTTGGTCGACCACGTCTCTCAGCACCAGTTACAACTCGCATTGAGCCAATAACGCCCATCTGGAACCCAGTCTCATCAAAGTTGTAGGTGTCATCATCAGTGACACCATACTTAGCTTTCATATTAGTGAAAAGCTTGAACCAGTCGCTAATAACCGTAGGATCTTCCTGCTTAGCCCTCTGATAGTCCTTAGCCCAATTGAACTTTACTTTGAGCTCATTTGACCGGTTGACGAGCCTGCCAGCCCAGTTCTTGCCAACCTGTCCCTCACCCCGCGCTTCCAAAAGTTTATTGGCCATATCTTCCACCTCGCTTAGTGTAGGGGGGAATCCTCGCGTATTGAGGTCGAGGGTAGTTTGAATAATTGTCTGCTCTTCGGATAGAGTGAGCTTCGTACGGTTAGGTCGGGAATTGCGTAGTGAAGGGCGGCCGGCGTATCGAGCTCGTAGTGATGTAAGTGGTACGTCAAACTGGTGTGCAGCGCGTCGGACGCTTTGAATTTGACCAGAATTGATAGCTGATATAGCAAGAAGTATTCTTCCTTCAGTTTGAGATAATTGCGCGTTAGTTGGTGGAGACATTACGCGTTGAGATAAGTTGGTGATGGTCTTGGCAAAAGTGATCCGCTCGATGGGGTGATCCGCTCGATGGTAGATAACGTTACTAGTTAACGTTATAAGTATTCCTAGATATTTTAGATCCCTTAGATCTAAAAATTACACTACGCATTATCGACTTCGCGCCTAATTTATAGAGAGCTTTGTTAGCTGAGATAGTGCTCCTTCTATACAGCACCACCATTAAGATCTTACTGCTCTAAAATACTTATAATAGTGTTCTCTAAGTCTAAGAACCTTACTACGATGATTAGGAGTTATCACCAGCCTTGTGTCTACTGTCGCATGCAAATTTAAGCAGGGTCGCTACACGATTTGGTACCTCCAAGCGGAACGATTACCAGTTCTAGCTAGTGTGGATAGCCACCGAATTATTACTGTGATTATGTGGCTGGTAGGCCTGTGGCTATGTGCAGTTAGCAAGCGGGCCGACGTTAGCCCCGCAGCCTTGCGATCCAACCCAAGCTTGCGCCATAACTTCAGTCAACCAACTCACTTCTTACAGAATCCGCTACTTCACAAGGTCAGAGCAGGAGCGGGTCGGCCATCTTCCCGCTAGCGCAATCGGAGGAGATCATCAATTTGGCGAGGCCTGAGGTGGCAAAGTTCAATGCCTCCCTCTAATTCTAGCAGCAGCATATTACCGCCATTTGGTCTAGGTAGAGCAGCTCGATGTTTCGCTGCAGCAAAATAAAGTGCTGCGTCTCCAACTCGGTCCCCAGCCCTTAATAACATGGAGAAAATAGATGTGTGGGATAACAAGATACGCCAGTAAAAAAAAGAAAAAAAGAAAAAAAGAAAAAAAGAAAAAAAGAAAAAAAGAAAAAAAGAAAAAAAAAATGGTTTGCGCTCTGTAGGTTTGATTCAGCCTTGCTCCGCACATTCTGCTGCGTCGCCAATCGAAGTGACTGAGGACAGCCTGACGCAACTGCTGCCTAACAACCTCTCGCACCATCGCTCTTCCACAGCTGGACGCTTCCACACAACAAAAAGTGTACTCTGACCGCTAACACTCGCAGCAATATCGATAACTGCCATTGTCACCCTCGACCGAACGGACGGACGAAGACTCCCCGTTGCCACCGACTATCCAGCCTAACACAGTCGAGAGCCTGTACGACGCAATGCGGCTCCTAAAGCTCAGCGGCGATGACGAGTTCAGCTTTACCAAAGACATACTTGACGAAAACCAAATCCCTCGCTATGCTATACTTTCGCATACCTGGCAGGAGGATCAAGAGGTTACGTTCGACGAGTTCTCGAACGACGAAAGTAAGAGCAAGGCAGGGTATGATAAACTTCGTTTCTGCGCAGAACAGGCCAAATGCGATGGCTTGGAATACTTCTGGGTGGATACCTGCTGCATCAACAAGGCAGATGCTGTCGAAGTCCAGGATGCGATCAACTCGATGTTCCGCTGGTATCAAAAGGCCTCTCGCTGCTATGTGTATCTCTCGGATGTCTCCACAAAAAAAAGGGAAGCAGGTTACGAGAACTTTCAGTATACTTGGGAATCATCTTTTCGGCACAGCAGATGGTTTACACGAGGTTGGACCCTGCAAGAGCTCCTAGCTCCACATTCTGTCACATTTTTCTCGAAAGAAGGTACCTGGTTGGGTGACAAGCAAAGTCTAGAGCGACAAATTCATGAGACAACAGGAATCCCTCTTCGAGTTCTTCAGGGGGCTCCTTTGCAGAACTTTAGTAAAGAGGATCGATTGTCATGGTCGGAAGGCCGCCACACCACACGCAAAGAAGACAGAGCATACTCATTGCTAGGAATATTTGGCATCTCTATGCTGCCAAACTATGGCGAGGGTGAAGAGAATGCCTTCAGGCGGCTCCACAAAGAGATCATGGAGTCTCTAGGGGGGAGGATACTATCCCTAGGCAATGACCAAAGGCAGATACTTTTGGAGTCGTTGCGATTCAACCAAATCGATGCACGCCAGATGACCATCAAAAACGCCCACGCCAAGACTTGTAAATGGCTATTGACAAAGCCCGAATACATGGACTGGCTCGATACGACGAAACTGGGCGAACACCGCGGCTTCTTGTGGATCAAAGGGAAGCCTGGAACCGGAAAATCTACCTTAATGAAGTTTGCTCTTGCTAATGCGCGGAAATTGATCAAGGACAGGACTGTTATCTCCTTCTTCTTCAACGCACGAGGTGAGGATATGGAGAAGTCTACGATTGGGACTTATCGGTCTCTGCTCCTGCAACTCCTCGAACGGCATTCCGCTCTCCAGTGTGTTTTTGACTCGGCCGGTCTCTCATCGTCGAGCATTAGACCGGATCACAAATGGGGCATCGAATCACTTAAGTCGCTGTTGGAGCAGGCTGTACAGAACCTTGGACAGTCTTCTGTGGTCTGCTTTATCGACGCCTTGGATGAATGCGAAGAGGAGCAGGTCCGAGACATGATACAGTTCTTTGAGCATGTTGGCGAGCTCTCTGTGTCGGCTAGTATAGATTTCCAGGTTTGTTTTTCAAGTAGGCACTACCCACACATCACAATCCGGAAGGGGCTAAGTCTGGTGCTGGAAGGACAAGAAGGACACAGCCAGGACATCGCCAACTATCTAGAGAGCGAGTTGAAGATTGGAAAGAGTAAAATTGCGCTGCAGATCCGAAGCGAACTTCAAGAAAAAGCATCAGGAGTCTTCATGTGGGTCGTTCTCGTCGTAGGCATTCTGAACAAAGAGCATGACCGTGGCCGGATTCATGCACTTCGGCGAAGACTCCAGGAGATTCCTGGCGACCTCCATAAACTGTTTCGTGATATCTTGACCCGCGACTCGCATAATACAGACGAACTAGCGCTGTGTATCCAATGGATGCTTTTCGCGAAGCAGCCCTTGAGTCCAGAGCAGTTGTACTTCGCTATTCTTTCTGGGGTTGAGCCAGGAACAGTATCAAAGTGGGATCCTGACGAGGTTACGAAAAATACGATCAAACTATTCATACTCGATACATCGAAAGGCCTAGCTGAGATGACGACATCCAAGAAACAGACGGTCCAGTTTATCCACGAGTCAGTAAGGGACTTTCTTCTAAAAGAAGATGGTCTAGGCGACGTCTGGCCACACCTTCGAAACAATCTCTATGGCCAAAGTCATGAGCGGCTAAAGCAATGCTGCCTTACATACATGAGTCTAGATATCTTTACTCCTCTGAAGATCCCTAATAGCCTTCCAAAGGCTTCATCGCAGCAGGCCGCAGACTTGCGCACGTCAGCTAACAGTATATTTCCTTTCCTAGAATATGCTGTGCAAAATGTTCTGCACCATGCAGATGCGGCAGAAGGAAGTGGGATTGCTCAGGGGAACTGGATTCTAAGCTTTCCACTAACCACCTGGATTCAGCTGGACAACTTATTTGAGAAGCATGAAGTACGTAGGCACACAGAAGAAATGAGCCTACTATATGCGTTAGGGGAGCGTAACCTGTCCTCCCTTATTAGAGCACACCCATCCACCATCTCATGTCTAGAGGTTGGGAAAGAGCGGTATGGACCCCCCCTCTTCGCAGCCTTGGCAACCGGAAGTAGGGAGGCTCTCCAAGAATTTGTAGATGCGCTCTCTAAGGACCGGCTTCCTAGAAGTCACCTTGGCGAAACACAGGCCCACCATTACGAGGGCAGAGAGGATCAAAAGCTCCGACGCAACTTCAAATTCTCGAATCGGAAGAGCTTACTCTCTCATGCAATGGAGCTTGGAAATGTGGCAATAGTCGAGTTGCTGCTTAGCACGGGCAAGGTCGACATCGACGCGAAGCACAACTTCGGACAGACGCCGCTCTCGTGGGCAGCAGCGAACGGACACGAGGCGGTAGTCAAGCTGCTGCTCAGCACGGGCAGGGTCGACGTCGACGCGAAGTACAACCACGGACAGACGCCGCTCTCGTGGGCAGCAGCGAACGGACACGAGGCGGTAGTCAAGCTGCTGCTCAGCACGGGCAAGGTCGACGTCGACGCGAAGAACAACTTCGGACGGACGCCGCTCTGGTGGGCAGCAGCGAACGGACACGAAGCAGTAGTCAAGCTGCTGCTCGCTGAGTATGGCGTTGATCCGCACATTGTCGACGCTGGCGGTCAAACGTTGTTATCGTGGACGATCCAGGAGCGTCTGTCGCCGCTCTGGTGGGCAGCAGCGAACGGACACG